>QEOQ01000508.1:4091341-4237844 GCA_010279815.1 Brachionus plicatilis
TTTTTTATGAATTGAACATATTTTGATCTCAATATATGACTAATATAATGCTAAAGAGAACTTGTTTGGTGACAATTGTTTTCAAATTCAGTTTCAGTTTGTTGAGTTACCAATAGCAATAAAAAACTTTTCTCCAGATACTTACGTTTCCAATTAAACAACTAAATTTTTTTAGCTTAATTAATTAATAAATAAAATGATTGAGCTTTTATTTTGGAAATTATTGTCCTAACCTTTTTGCTTGTTCCAATTTTGTCTGATCTAGCTTAATTCAAAAGAAATTTTTAGGACAGTGAAACACTTCTAAAATATTTTAAATCACAAAATCAAATAAAAAAAAATTATTTTTAAAACTAAAAATTAATTCTTAATCCCAAAAAAATTTTTTACTTTTAAGCTAGATCAAAATTTAATTTTTTTTTATTCTTCGACAGCTTATGTTGATTTTTGGTCAATATTTTAAGATTTTTAAACGAAAAACCACAGGGTAAACAAATAGCTGAAATTTTTATATACTTTTTCTTTGTAAATCAAGTTGATCAATCTAAAATTCATTATTCAGATTCCTTCTCTCATCAAATTATTATTTTCTTTTATTTTAATACCAGTTATTTAATCAAATTATTGATTCTTCTTTATGCGAAGCAACATTTGTAATTTAATAATCTCGATATCAAATGACACTTAAATTTCATCTTTTCAAAAATTGCTTTTTTTACATTTTTGCATTTTTTTTTAATATTTTTAACTTTATTTTCTTTGGCCTTTATTTAATCAAATAAAAAAAAATACTTAAATTTGCTAACAAAAAACTATATTAGATGACAAACAAACTAGCATACTAGCAAATTTTTTATTTTCGTGTTTACAAATTTAACCAAAAATGATGTCATATTTAATTAATGTACATGACTAAAGTAATAAATAACAAAATTAATTAAAAATTAATTTCAAAAGAAATGGAAGAGATGACATTATTGGGCGCTGAGCAAGATACACGGATCCTGATAAATTTTTTTTTAATATCCTTTATCTTTCCAAACAACTTGAATCACAACTTTAGATGCTTATGAAAGATTCTATGAATTAGGGAAAACCCAATTGACCAAAAATAGGTAAACCCGTAAAAAAATCCCATAATAGTAGCCAAACAGAAAAGAAAAGAAATTTTAAATTTAAATTGAAATTTTTTCGAATCATTTTTAATTGCTAAAATTGTGTTTTTATTTTTAAAATCATCTTTTGGCAAAAAAAAAAAAGTACTTTACTAATATTTACATAATTTAGAAAATATGACAAAAAATTACATATAATTGCATTAAAATTGTGTAATTTTACGTAAAATGATGTAAAAAAATGTAATAAAGTTTAATGTTTTTTTTTCAAAAATTTTTTATAAAATTCAAATATTTTTATTTATTTTCCACTTTTTCCACTAAAATACAATTTTTTTTGGCCGTAAGCGTTTTCGGTCAAACTTACTTAAACTGGTGTATTATTACTTAAAATTACGTAATATTACGTAAGTTTACATTTTCTGGCGTAAAATTACATAAAATACGAGCGAGCTGGTTTGAAGGAAATCACATTCATTTTAATTCTTGGTTTGCTCGGTCCTTTTATTTTTAATTATTTATGAGAATATCTATTCATACTGGTTGTTCAAAAAAATATTTTTTCTTTTCCATTCCATCCATCGAAAATATTGAAAGAGTTTTTAAAAATATATTTAGCGGATAAAAAGCAGCAACCACCTTTCAACAGACTGCTGTCATATTTGAGGGACAGTTAGAGAAGGAGTTCCAAGATATCCCTAAAATTGCAAATGATGGAGCTCAAATATTTTTCACCACATTTTTAAAAGTCTTGAACAAAAATATTTTAAATTTAAAAAAAATTAATCCTCTACGCTACGACCCAAATAAGATAATCATGATAGTTATTATTCAGATATCAAGAAAAATTTTGATATAATATCACATCGGAAGCAGCTTAAAAAATATAAAGTAATTTTTTTCCTGGTTTTGTGAAATTCAGTACAAAATGATAAAAAGAACAGAAAAAAAGTTAGATTAAGTCAGATTTCATTAATTTCCTTGGAATCATTAAGGTAAATGAGTCATTTACATTAAAAATCTTTTGCCTTTTTGATTAAAATCTTTAAAAAATATCTTTGCTTCGAAAAAAAAAATTGAGAGATCAAAAAAAAACAAATTAATTTAATTAAAATCAATGAAAAATTTTAATATTGATTAAAAAATAACCAAAATTTTTTAACCCTACAACAACAACAACTTATATTTCCTTTAAACCCAAAATTTATTATTTAATTCGTGATTTCTGCAATTAATTGGATGCTAGTTCATGATTGAAAAAAAACAATATGATAGAAATAGATCGGATTTGTAGATCTTATTTTTTAAAATATTAATTAAAATAGACCTAATTTAATTAATATTCTTGTAATCATATCTATCAAAAAATCAAAATCAAAAAAAATCTGCTTTTTCAAATTAATTCTTTAGTTGAAATTTTCCTCTTTTTATGTCAAATAAATACTCGGAGATCAATAAAATATTAAATAATTTAATTTAAATTTTAAAAAATTTTAAAATGGATTAAAAAAATAATTTAAAGTTTCTAATTTTAAAATTTTTATTTGGCTACAAAAAAATACATCTAGAAAAAAATTCTACTCAAAAAAAATATTTTTAAAAATAATAAATGATTGTTTTATTGAGCATATTTTTTAACCAGTTCTTCGAGTTTTTCCTTTGAAGCTCCAACTAATTCATCTACGATGCTACCATTGACGTAGACTTTAAAAGTGGGCATAGCACGAACACCAGCGCTGGCAGCTACTTCATTCAACTCATCCACATCGACCTTCAAAAATTGAATTGAACTGTAAACACCGGACAGTCTTTCAAACTCTGGCTTAATCATTTGACATGGTCCACACCATGTAGCGGTAAAATCAACCACAGCAGGTCCTTTGGTGATCAATTCAGTAAATTGTTCAGCTGAAGTTACGTGTACGACTGAGCTCATTTTTTTTATTTTTTGAAATTTTAATCTCAAATCAACCTTTTTAAATAATGCTTTATTTGGCAATAACTAATGAGTAATTCGTGGTAACTTAAAAAAACATGTTTCTGAACACAAAATGAATTAACTGTTATTTTAAAACAAATATTTTTAACATAATTTATAAGCTTTTAAAGCCTTTTGTTCATTTTTTATGAATTGAACATATTTTGATCTCAATATATGACTAATATAATGCTAAAGAGAACTTGTTTGGTGACAATTGTTTTCAAATTCAGTTTCAGTTTGTTGAGTTACCAATAGCAATAAAAAACTTTTCTCCAGATACTTACGCTTCCAATTAAACAACTAATTTTTTTTAGCTTAATTAATTAATAAATAAAATGATTGAGCTTTTATTTTGGAAATTATTGTCCTAACCTTTTTGCTTGTTCCAATTTTGTCTGATCTAGCTTAATTCAAAAGAAATTTTTAGGACAGTGAAACACTTTTCTATAATATTTTAAATCACAAAATAAAATAAAAAAAAATTATTTTTAAAACTAAAAATTAATTCTTAATCCCAAAAAACTTTTTTACTTTTTTTAGCTAGATCAAAATTTAATTTTTATTTATTCTTCGACAGCTTATGTTGATTTTTGGTCAATATTTTAAGATTTTTAAACGAAAAACCACAGAGTAAACAAATAGCTGAAATTTTTTTCGAATTATCTAATTATTTCATGCTATCTATAGAGCAAGAAAAAAAGGCTATCAATTAGTTTGGTGATAAAATAATTAAATTTTACTGACCAAATTAACTATTTATTCATGACAAAAAATAGAAACTAGTATCAAATTAATTTAAATAATGACTAATAAAATATAAGAAAGTGACTTAAAATTAAATTATAATAAAAGCTTTTGAAAGAATTATTAAAATTTACTGTTTGAAAATTATTACAAAGTGACAAATGATCAATGACAAATAATATTCAGTTACAATTCAAATATTCCTTGAGCGACGTCCTTATCGTTTTTTGCTGAGTATCTGGGCGACCGTAAGCCGAAAGCCAAAAAAATATTGTGTTAATCAGATGTGAAAATGTGAAAAAACATAAATCATTTTTTTATTTATTTAATTTAATCAACAAAACTTGTTTATATTTCTTCAAAAATTACTAAAAAATGTTATGTCTTTTTTATACTCAATGAAATTTCTACAAAATTTTAGTAAACTATTAACTGGGTTGAGGATTTGAGTATATGGAATATTTTCAACTTTGTTTAGCGTACCAGGTAAGGCAAAAAATTCATGAGGCCACGATCATGGCTGAATGGAACGGTAAAACTACAGTGCTGCTACGATACCTTGAATTCACCATATTTTACGTAAATTATGCTATTTTTACTTTTTCAAGAATTCAATAAAAAAATTTTTTTTCATGAAAATCATTTTTTCTCGAGAAATTTTGAAATTTTTTTGTCAAAAATAGACTTAAATCAACTGAAAAGAACAAAGTCATCTATTTGTTTTATTTTTAGCATTAAGCTATAAAATTCTAGGTATTAAGTCCAATAATTAGTGAAATTTTGACTGATTTTTTTCGTTTTTGTTTATTCAATATCCAATATATCAATTAAAAAAAATTAGATGATAGATCATCCAAATATTTTTAAAAAATTTGGATATTACCATCCATAAAATTTGGATGCTCAGAATTTGGATAGGATGCATCACTTCCACTAAATCTTTACATAATTATTGTTAAGGATTTAATTGAATTACTGTTTTATAAAAGATTTTTCCACAAAAAATTGGACTTGGATCGATTTGCATAGTTGACCAGAGTTGTTTAAAAGTTCCAAAAAAATTCATTTAATTTTCTAGATCAGGCTTTATATCAAAAAATTTATATACTCTTGGGTTGTCTAATACAAATAGATTTGCCATGTTTCAGAATTTTCTTGCAATTTTAGCATAAAAATCTTCACAATTCTTCTTAAGTACTTAAAATTTTAAAGCCCGGACTTGGAATTTTTTTTTAAAAATATTCAAGTCTTTGGCTCGAACTTTTGAAAAAAAAAAGTCCGGACTTAAACTTTACTTGAGACTTGTGACTTTTAAAAAACTCTGGGTGACACTAGCCAAAAAAAGCTTATGAGTTGTCAATTGAGCGATGAAAATGTAAAAAAAAATAAGTGTCACAAAAATTGGTTTAAAAAAGAATTTTGAATATTCTACCAAAAAATTCTTAGATTTTTAAAAGAAAACTTTTGCAAGAAGCAAACAAATTTTTCGAATATTTTATTTAAAATTACAATAACAACACAAAAAATTTTTTATAAAAAATTTTACATTCAACTGGGTACAAAAATAGACTACAAGAAGAATCAAATTTATTTTGTATCCTAATTTCAAATTTATTAAAATAAAAATTTTACAAATTTTTAATTGACATCCTTTAAAAACCTTTTTCGAGTTGGCATTTATTAAATGAATTAAATTTTTTCTCCTTCTCTTAAATCAGACCTGCTAATACTATCTTTGTCTATTTTTGCCCAAGGCTGAAGATTAGCATCCAAAAGAAACAAACTAATTATTCCACCAACAATGTAGATCACAGAACATATAATAAAAACCATCTGCCATTCTTCTTGGGAGTGCTTTAAAGAAAATAAAAAAAAAAAATAAAAATAAATTTAATCTTATACATTTTTAGTCATCAAGCCCGCAATGTAGGGACTTAAAATTCCGGGCAACGTAGCAATGGTGTTCGAGACTCCGAACAAAATGCCCGAGTAAGGTCCGGCAATGTCATTTATGTTGACTAAATATCCTGCGCCAGTGTTCACAGCACTTCAAAATAAATTCTCTTTAGTTATCCAAGTCATGTTAAATTAGACTTTAAAATTAAATTACTCAAAAGAAACGCCTAGGGTCAAAATAATAACACCTAGAACAACATTTGAACAATCTATGAACGAAAGCCCAATGATTAAGAATGCCGGAATAAAGTGTCCAATTGCACTGAATATTCTTCTTACCATTGTTCTTGAAATCTTAGAATTCTTGGTGGCATAATCGCTCAGAAAACACGCAATCGTTGTTGCTACCCAGCTGGCAGCGTAGGGAATTGAAGAAACAAAGCCATTCTTTGACAAATAAATAAGATAAAATAACACTTTATAAATTTATCTTACAGATTTGATGTCAAAGTGCAGCACGTCCTTTAGAAAAGATGGTATTTGAGTCAAGAATAAATAATTGCCCCAATTATGAGCAAAGTGAGCTATGAAAATGGACAGACAAGCTTTGGATGTCAAAATTTCGGTCCATGGTATTTTCTTCAATATGAAAAATATAAATTGATTTAATTTTTTTTTTATTTACATTTTTGATATTGATAGATTTTTTTGTTTCCTCAAAAATAAACTCTTTCTCTCTTTTGCCAATAAACCTGTGCTCGCTTGGAGTATCACTTGCCAAAGTCAACATCAGCACAGACCAGACAATGCCTGCACAGCCGAATATGTAGAAGATTGAGGGCCAGCCACCATCAAATCCATAGACGCACAGAATACCTCCGAGAGACAAGGCGATGATATTTCCCAGTTTAGAGCCCGAGCTGGCAATTCCGACCAGCCTGCTTCTTTCGCTATTAGGAGCCCAATGGGCCCAGAAAGCGCTTGCACTCGGCCAAAATGCCCCCTAATCAAATAAAAAATTTACTTTTAAAAAGCTCAATTTGTGATGTTTACATGGGCCAAGCCGGTAAAAAAAAGGCAGACAATGAGCGCTTTGTAGCTCAGGCGAGCAAAAAAAGGAATTAGAATGGTGATCAGTGAACCAATGCCCATGCTGAAGGCTATAACCTTTTTTACACTAAAAATGTAAGACAACCATCCGCCAGGAATCTTTATCTAAAGATTAGGTGCTGTAAAATGAAAATAACATCTAAAAGACTTGTGTTATGATGTATCCATAAAAGTAAGCTGATAGAATGAGACCTTGGGTCGATTTTCTCCAAGCAAATGGACCATCCTTTGGAAAATTTTCAATTTTGTTTAATTTAAAAATAAAATAAAACAAAATAAATATTTTGAATAGAATTTTTTTAATTAGCTAACATGTTTGATTTTGGCATTGTAGATGTGGCTTGGACATAAATGGTCGGATGAATTTTGAGATAAATCTGTCAAAACGGTTTGCTGGGATCGAGAGTTTTTGAGTGCAGTATTGTTTATCATGCTTACAAAAAAATAAGATATTTTACCAAAATATTAATGAATTTTACCAAACGATGGCTATGCTCATGTCAATTTTTTGCATGCTAAAAAAAATTAGATTTTTTTTTCACATTTTGGAAAATTTTACTAGTTTAGACAAAATCCAAAAAACATTACGATGGCCATCAGGAACCGGACCGAAAATATAAAGCTGGGCTCTTTTTTAAAAATTTTATTTCACAATTTGAAAAATTGAAAAGACATCGAAATCACTTTTTTGCTCGTTTTTTTCCATAATTGATTGAGATAAAGGGTCGGAAATTTTTCAAAATTCTATTTTATTCTTTGATTTTTGGAAAAAAGATTTTCTGTTATTTTTAAAAATTTTAAAAGATATCTTATTGTTCTATTCTAAAAGCTTTAGTTGACAAAATATTCATAATTATTGTGTTTTCTTTCTTGTTTTTAGAAACTTAATTAGAATGTGAAAAGATGATGGAATGAAATTTTTATTTAAATACAAAAAGAATTATTCAAATTTAAAGTGACTAAGAGTCGGGTCGAAAATTTTCTATTTGAACTTAAAAAATCAGCTCATTTTCGGATATTTCTTTTAGGCTAAATTAATATTTTGCATATTTTGCTCAGTCACTAAATAGCTTTGGCAAAAAAAATAATGGGTTTTAAACCGTGGGCTTTAATTAACTTCTTCTGATCTAAAATTAATATTTTTTTTTCAAATTTAGAATACCTAAAATAAAAAGAATTTGAGAAAAAAAAAAGTTTATTTTTAATTAAAGACTAAAATTTAGTGATGGCTTCATTGTCGTATTCATATTTGTTTCTTTTTTCTTCTGGATCTTTGCTTTTAGCCCATTCTTGAATTTGACCATCGCAAAAAACACAATAGAAAACTCCTCCGATCAAAAATATAACTGCGCATATAATAAACACTACTTGCCACTCTTTTTGGGTTTCCTTAAATAAAAAAATTATTAAATTTTATTTAAAAAAATATTTAACTTTAAAATAACTTTTTTTTTCAATTTTTTCTATTATGATTTGTTTTTTATATTTTTTTTTCACTATTTTTAATCTGAAAAAAAATCTGAAAAGCTCAGTAGATATTTAAAAATGAATAAAATAATACAATGGCTAAAAATCAAAGAGAAGCTAATTTATTTCAAAAAAGAGATTCTTTGCCTAATTTTACCCTAAATTCATAAAAAAAAAATTAAATCAACACTTTATTTAGTTACCGATTAAATATTTAAATATATAAAAAAATTTAAACTATAATCATTTTATAAATTTCTTATTTCCTTATTTTGGTTTATTAATCTTAATCCGAAAGATCTAATTTCTGGTATAGATATGAAAAATACTGTGTATTTCAAAAATTGATTTTTTAAAAATTAACAAAAGTTAGAGTCCTTAGTTATGAAATCGTTTTGATGGGCAAGCTAGGCTAAAGAATAAAGTTCTCAATAAAAAAGTGGCTTTTTTGAATTTAAAAAAATAGAAAAAGGAACCAAAGTTAAAGATAAACTCAAAAATTTTTTTTTTATAACTATACACTAACTTTTGTGACTTTTGTTAATTTTTAAAAAATCAATTTTTAAAATATACAATTTTTTTCATATCTTTACCGGAAAATAGCTCTTTCGGATTAAGATTACTAAATTAAAATAAGGAAATTTGAAATTTATAAAATGATTATGGTTCTAAATTTTTTAGATATTTAAGTTTTTATTTTTAATTTATCTCTTTTCTTATTTAAGAAGATTTTTTTATTAATTAGAGTGAATTTTTTTCCGAAATTTCATATAAAAAAGAGTAATTAGTAAAATTAATTTCAAATTAATGTTCAAAGTCTTATTTTATTTCAATAAACATTTAGAATTTTATACCAGAGATTTATTTTTAACTAGAGAACAAATGACGTCAATCTGTAGAAAATAAATAATTATTACAAGTTGTAGTTTCCAAGCTTAAATATTTTTAGTGATTTTGAATTTTTAAAGTCAAACTCCCTAGCCAAAATTGTTTTAATATGAGTCTTAAATTTTTTTAAAAAGAAAACAAAGCCTAAAAAATATCTTATCTTTTTGAGTAGAATAGTTATTGTTTTAAAAATAAAAATTTGATACATTTTTTTTGTTGATTTGTACCTAATGTTTTATATCATGATAAAATTTTAACTTAAACTGTTTTGAAATTCAATAAAGCTTTAACAAATTTCTTTATTTTATCTCCTATGAATAAATTAAATTAAAAAATATCATTTACATTTTTTGTGAGCACACCTACTACATAGGGAGCTACTATACCAGGAATTGTAGCCAAAGTATTTGAAACTCCAAAAACAATGCCTGAAAACGGTCCAGAAATTTCATTTATGTTTACCAAATGACCGGCGCCCCACAAAACAGCTCTTTGAAACAAAAATTTAAATTTCTTAGATACTCATGGGAAGAATGAAGTTCAGAACAATTAAGCTTAAGCAACTTTTAAATAAAATTTAAAATTATGAAATTATTTCTGATGTTTCCTTAAAAAAATAATTTTTAAATCTAAAACTAACCTGTGCAACAACTTTGCATTTTTCTGCAACTTCTTTTAATTAAGATCAAATTTTTTATTTTTTCCTCAAAAAGTAAATAAAATTCCCCACATATAGTGATTATACATAAAAATATTAATTAACACTAAATAAAATAGAAATCCAATATTTTAACTTATTCTTAAAAAAAGAATTTAAGACAGAATATTTTATTACAAAGTATTAAAAAATATATTAAAATAATTTTTTAATTTACAATAAATTAACTAAAATGTCAATAAAAAATGCACTAATTTTTCGAGCACTTATTAAACTAGACATTATTAAATATTATTATTTTATAATTGGGGAATTTTTTTTAATATCATAAAGAAAGAAAGAAAAAATTTGGGGTATTCGGGCTAAATATCTTCTTTTTTTGCAGAGTTATTAATTAAGATTTGAAAAATGTAAAACACCTTTAAAAATATTTCAAAACTTCTTGGTAATTGCTACAGCTTAATTGGTATTTGTTTTATTTTTCCCAATTTTTGCCAAGAAAACTTACGTAAATGAAATACCAATTACAAGAAGAGCGATGCCCAAAATTGGTTGCTTGCATGTCACAAAAGAGAGTCCAATAACTGACAGCAATGGAACAAAAAGACCAATAAAGCCGAACAGTCTGCGAGTGTTGGTACGGCTTAATTTTCCACTGGTAATCAATTTATCGCTGATGATGCTGGATGAAAGATTCAATATACTGCTGGCTATATAGGGCAGTGCTGACACAAGTCCATTCTAATTGTCTTTTTAAACTATTTTTAAAAAAAGGACTAACAAAAAAATACTGATTTAATGTCGAATTTGAGGACATCTTTGAGAAAAGTTGGCAGTTGAGTCAGAAACAAATATATTCCCCAATTAGAACAAACATGAGCTACATAGATTGCTAAACAAGCTTTGGAGAACAAAATACTCTTCCACGGAGTTTTCTAAATATAAATTAAAAAGTAAAAAAAATAAATTTAATCTAAACTGATTAACCATGTTGGTATTATTTTGAGAACTCTTTGTTTCATTCACTATATATTCTTTTTCTTCATCTGATATAAATTTATGATGCTCAGGCCGGTCACTGGTTAGGAAAAAAAATGCCACACACCACAAAAAACAAATGATACCTTTAGTAAAAAAACTCATAATTTTAAACTAATTTAATGATTTTTTTACCAAATATATAAAAAATTGATCCCCATCCCCCTGCGAACCCATTGGCACAAAGATATCCGCCTAAAGGCAAAGCGACAATATTTCCAACCCAGGAGCCTGCGCTGGCAGAGCCCACTAGCCGGCTTCTTTCCGGACTAGGAGCCCAAAATATCCACAAACTTGATATACTAGGCCAAAATGCACCCTACAATTAAAAATTATTTTTTCAAAATATTTTTAATCAACTAGTTTACGTGTGCCAGCCCCACAATGAACCTGCAGATCATAAGAGGAACAGCGCCGAGCTTTGCAAACAATGGAATAAGTAGTGTAAAAATTGAGGCTATTAACATTGTGACTGTAAGCACATTTTTTCCTCCTAGCTTGTAACTAATAAACCCACCGGGTAACTAAAATTAATAATTAATTTTTATTTGTCCATAATTCTCTATAAATCCCTACTTGGGTCAATATATAACCATAAAAATACGAGGATAGAATGACTCCTTGGATGTTTTTTGGCCATGAAAAAGGTCCGTCCTAGAAACGAAAGCAAATTTTTGTTTTCTGATAAATGGATAAATTTTACTATTGGCTTATGGTGACTTATGGTAGACGAGCATTCATCAGGGACTAGGGCTGGTGCATCCGAAAGCTCAGTTGAATTTTGGTAGCTCAAAATTCCCAGTGCCGTGTTATTGACCATGCAAACTATTGCTATGCTCATGTTTATTTTGAGCATGTATTGAAAGCAATAGCCAAAAAAGATCAATAGAGACATGAGAAGCCGGACCGAAGGAAAAAGTCTTGGTACTTAAGAAACACAATTGAAAAAGTGTTGGTTATTTTTTGTGATTTACTTTTGGTTGATTCCATTTTTGAAAAAATTAAATTTTTTTCTAATTTAAATAAAATGAAAAATAAAGGCTTTGAATAATTTTATTATCTTCTTTTTAAACATTGAAAATTAAAAGGTTAGTGTAAAAAGTCGACCGAAAATTTATAGATTTATGCTCAAAGTAAAATTAGATAATGGTTGAAAAAAGCGTTTGAGCTATTGCGAATGCTTAAAGAATTAGAAAAAAAAGTTAATTTCTTAAAAGGTTAAACTTGTTAGCTAATAATCAACGATTCTTGGTTTTAATTTAATTTTTGCATTGATATTTTTTTTGGAGACAACCTTTTGGCTACGAGATTAACTGAATGCTTTTAATTAAAAATTAAAACTTAAATTTTCATTTTCAACTCAGCAAAAAAATCAGAATATTAGCTTTGGTAGTGGTGATTTATGAATTTTTGATTATCGATCAGAAATTCAATTTGTAACAAAGAAAGCCATTTCTTTTATTGAAAAATTAAAAACAAAAGTTTCATTTGAAATGGTTTAAAAATAAAAATAAATTTATTTGGTCCACCAAAAAATCAAATTTAAGTTACACCTTTTTTTATGATTTTTTATCCACTTGTTTATCAGTAATGCGCAAAATTTCTTAACGCAAGATTTAAATAGTTGTATGCAAATTTTTAAAAGTTTAATTTTTTTTTAATTAATAAATCTTTGTTCAAATTTTAGTATTTTTTAGAACGAAAATTGATCATAAAAATTTCAAAAAAATAAAAATAAGGATACATTTTTTAATTGTTTAGTCATTTGTAAAAAAATGTTATTTGATCTTACAGGTACAAATTGTGTTTAATAAATTATTCTCACGCTAACTTGGCTTTTTGAAATTTTTAATGCTCCATAATTTACACTTAAATGTCATCTAAATGATAACTTATCTTTACAGCGCGATATATATACTGTTTCAAGCTGGGCGATTACATGGGCGACTGATTTAAACGTAGAGAAGTGTAAAGTTATGCATATTGGAAAAAAAAATCTCCAGTTTGACTACACAATTTTTAATAAACATAAAACAGAATCATTAGATATAACAAAATTGGAAAAGGATTTGGGTGTGTTTTTTCAAAATGATCTAAAATGGGGTGCACATGTTAGCTACTCTTCTGGCAGAGTGAATAAGATTTTGGGAATGATTTGGAAAAACTTTAAATTTTTGAACGCCAATGTAGTTAAGTTACTATATACCTCATTGGTAAGACCTCTTATTGAATATGGATTTAGTGTTTGGAATCCATACCAGAGCTACGAAGTTGATTCCAGCCTTTAAGAATCTTAAGTATGAAGAAAGATGGTTTTGTGAATTTCAAAAACAAATTGAACAAAAATTTTTCATTTTTTAGTAAATTAGAATTTAAGTTAATAAAAAATATTAGAAAAAATACTGCAATATGTAAAATACCTTTTTTACCTAAAATAATTTTTCCCATGTAAAAAATGACAAAAAAAACGAATCAATAAGATTTAAATAGATTATTGATTTGATTTCTTAAAAAATAAAGAAAATAAAAATTTTATCTTAGGCAAAAAAGGTGTAACAAAGTATTTTGCACTTTATTGCAGTATTTTTTCTAATATTTTTTATTAACTTTAATTTTAATTTATTAAAAAATGAAGAATTTTTGTTCAATTTGTTTTTGAAATTCACAAAACCAAGAAAGATTGAATAGAATAAAACTTACATCTTTGGATACGAGAGGAAGAAGGAAGATTTGATTCAGTTTTTTAAAATTGTCAACAGTCACTGTTAAATTGGTAAGTGAAATCAGGTACGTTCAAAGAAATAATTACATTTTGAGGAATCATGCAAAGATTGTTAAAAGAGAACTTATTAAAAATTGTCCATCACGGTTCAACTTTATCACAAACAGGGTTGTAAACCACTTTTAATGGAACCGTTTACCAAAAAATGTTGTTGAAGCAAATTCATTAAATTTCTTCAAAGCAAGATTTGATGAAGGATTTATGGTACAGAATCTGGTGTGATTGCAAAGAACTGCCACAGCCTTACGGTTTAACTCGACTTGCTCGAGTCGCAGTTATTTTTTACTACTACTACTTCTAAATCCATTAAATATTTAAAAATATTACTACAAGAGGTAAACTCTTTCACAAATAATTATTAAGGTAGTTTTAATATTAAGTCAAAACTTTGAATGTAAAAGAATCTAAATTTGGATAATTTTTTTTTTTAATAAAAGAGATGATATAAATGACGCATTTTTTGGACATTTAAATGGAAAAGTTCGGTCTTTCAAAAATAACTGAACTCTTAACTATTTTAATATTTCAATTTTTCTTAAAAATATGCAAAATAATTGTAAAATAAGTAAAATTTTTATTAAGTAACAAAATGTAATTAAATTAACGAAATTTACATACCAATAAGGCATTTTTATTCTGGAGGGTTCAAACTTTAAAAGTTTGGATTTTTATCAAAATTTTTTAAGGTCGATACTCAAAAATAATATTGATATTTATCAATTATTTCTTATAGTTTTTGGATTTCATGGCTTTGAAAATTTCATTTGGTGGTTCACATTATTCTTGAAGTCAATTAGCCATCAATTTAATCAAAATAAAATATTAATCAAATTTTATTATTTTAATTAAGATATTTCAAATTAATTGTGCTTTATTTTTAAAACTTTTAGATTGGGTAAAATTTTGCACATCATTTGAAGACTTTCGCAGCAGGTAAAATAAAAGTTTTTTCTTTTACAGAAAAAGTTTTTGACATTTAGTTATAAATTTTTTTATCTTTTTATTGGAAGTTTTGTATGAAATTTCACAATGCCACTTGAAGATCAATTACATAAAATTTTTGACTTTTTTGACTGGTGAAAACATGATCAATCAAACTTCGAATTTAAAAATTATAGTTTCTGAAAATTTAAAAAGTTTCAAATTAGATTTATTCAAAAATCCGAAATTAAAGTCCAAATCATTAAGATTAAAGTGCGGATTTGGATTTGAATTTAGACTTGTTAATTTTAAGCAACTCTGCTTCAAACTAAAATATCAAGTTTATATTCATAAAATTTTAAATACCAAAATTAAAGAAAGACTTTTAATTTGAATTAATAAAAATATTTTCTAATTTGAAAGAACAATTGATGTTATTTTCTACGCTATTTTTTTTCTTTTTTTCGCCAAAAAATTCAATTAAATTACAGAGTATAATGGGGTTGTACAAATGAATTTAGGGAGTAGATATCTTTCTTATTGTATATTTTGAAAAAAATTATATTATTTTGTAAAATTTTTTGAGAAAAAAAAGATATTAGGATAAATTCATTTCTCTAGGCAATACACTTTGCATTCAACTACAACTTAGTGGAATCAATTATGATTTGTATCAAGTATTCTTTTTGGCTTTTTTTCAATAATAAAAATTGGCACACCCTTTTTTTCAAACAAAACTATATACCAGGATGTAGAAAATTTTATGCTCTTTCAGAACATATATAGTTTTAAAAAAGATTATAATTTTATCTTTGAATAATTGAGTCTGAAAGACCTACAACTTCTTAATGAGTTAGTTCTTTTTAGACACCTGGATATAAAGTTTTTTTTTTAGCCCCCCCCCCCCCAAAAAAATGAAATTTAGGGTTTCAAAGGACGTAGTTTACGAATTTAAAGTCAAAAATTAGAAATTCAGATAGCGCTTAAATTTCTGGAACCGAAATAATAAAAAAGAACTCTAATACAAATAAAAGAAATTAAAACTAATTTATAAATTCTATTTTAGTAGAGAAATTTAACATTTAATTAAGTTTAATAAAAGAGAAAAATTTGTATTTTTAAAAAAGAATTAAATGTTAATTAACTTCTAAAACTGATAAAACTATCATAAATATAAACCAAGGTTAAAAGCTTTTCAGCTTAAATCAACTTAAATCAAAATTTTTTTGAAAAAAGTTAGAATTTACAATATTTAAAAATTTTATTATTTAAAAAATAAAATAAAAAACAGTCTTTAATAATTTATAAAAAGTACTTCTGGCTTTGTTACCTGAGAAACAGCTTTTGGGCAACGTGAAATAAAATTTAAAATTTATTAAATTCATTGAAAGCAAACAAAAATTCCGACTCGATTGGATTTAACCCAGTGAACCTTTTGATACAATTTTTGAACTCACCTCTTATCTTTTCAAACTCGATAACAATTTCATAATTTTTTCTATCCAACTCTTCAAGCTTAGAATACAAATTCTTAATTTCCACATTTTTTTTTCTCATTTCTTCATTTAAATTCTCAATTTTTAAATCAAAATTTTTTTTCTGCTCATGCAATTCTTTTTCTTTGCTCCGATTTAAACTTTCAACTTTCGAATTTAGCTCTTCATCAAATTCCACTCTTAGTTTTCTTTTCAGCTCCTCACCACTTTCTTGAATTTTTATTTTCCATTGTTCATTTAGCTGCTCAATTTTGGCCTCATTAGCTTTGCGTTCTTCGTCAATTTGGTGAATAATCCGCTCTCTTTCTTTCCTAGCGGATCTTTCTGCCAAATGCTTCCTCTCGTTGTTGTAATGCTCCTTGATCTCACTAACCTTATCTTCCAATTGTTTTCTTAGTTCTATCTTATGGCTCTCTAAATTTTCTTGTGCTGCATTTTGGCAATGCATTTGAGTTTCGGTCAATTTTTCCTAAAAAATTTTCTTAATTTTAAATTTTTTAAATAAAATATTTACTCTTAGTTTGAGCTCGTATTCGGCTTTAATTTGGCTTTGAACCTCTTCCAATCTTGTGGAAAAATAGGCTCGTTCGTTCTCGATATCCATCTCTTTTTCTTTTTCCAATTTTTTCATCAATTCTAACTCCCTTTGACGGTAAACACTTTCCAAATTAGATTTAACATCTTGAATCACTGACTCGTGTATATTTTCGCCAATTTCTTAAATAGAAAGCTCTGATTTTGTTATCAAGAAGTATCACTTATTCATCAGCTTTTCAACTGATGTACAAAAAAAAGTAAGAATTATACTTGTAACACTTCTCAGAATATCTATCTTTTAAATTACAGTGGAGATTTGACCAAATTTTGCGATAATTCACGTAAAATACCGTAAATCCTATAATTAATTATTAAATAAAAAATTGAAAATATAGTTCGGAATGTTATCTTTTTTTGTTTTTTGTTTAAATAAATTTCAACCAAAATTTACCAATTTTTTTACATTTTTTCCCAAAAAAAAACTATTTCTTACGAAATTTTACGGAAAAATCTTAGCTTTTTTCCAGCATAATTTGGTTTAAATTTTCGTAAATTCTTGATTTTTGACTTTAAGGATTATTCTCATGAATCCTCATGTCAAATCATCATTGTAAATCTTAACACTAGAAAGGCCACGAGTTTTTTTAGCTCTTTTTTTTTTTAAATGAATACAAACTTTTGGAAAAAAATTAAAGCTTTAAAATATTTTTTGTTCTTCAATCTGAAATTACATAAAATTTATAATTTTAATATTTTTGTTTAAAAATTATTATTTTTTAATGTCAACAAAAAAAATATACATAAAAGTCCAAAGTAGGTTTAAAAAACCCACTAACATTTTTGGTTGATTTGACACATCTAAAATAAAAGTTACTTAAAATTTTTATTTTTAAATATATAATATATTATATTTAACATAAAATAAAACTTTATTGGTAAAAAAACTTAAATTTGACTTTATTATAGCAGAATTTGAAAGTGGGTTTTTTAAACCCACTTTGGGCTGTCACAGTATAAAAAAATTTGGCCTTTCTAGTTTTAAAAAACCCAATCTCAAATTCTGCTATAATTAAGTCAAATTTAAGTTTTTTTATCAAAAGTTTTATTTTATGTTAAATATATTATATTATATATTTAAAAATAAAAATTTTAACTCACTTTTATTTTAGATGTGTCAAATCAACCAAAAATGTAAGTGGATTTAAAAAACCCACTTCGGGCTTTTACGGTATAAAAAAATTTGGCCTTTCTAGTGTTAAAGTTTGAAAACAAATTTAACTTTTATTATTTAAAAAAATACCATTTTAAAAGTTAATTGTGAAAACTAATATTTTTTACTTAAAATTTTATTATAAATATATAAATGAACCAGGAAGGTGTTTTATTCATACAAGAATTAGTTTTAAGAATCAGAGTTAAGTACTAAATGAACATAATAATAATTGATTTTAATACTATTCGAGTTTAATAATATCTTTTTTCTCTAAATAAGAATTTATAAAAAATTAGCATTAATTTCATTTAGGAAAAATAAACAAAGAAAATAAAGAAAATTATTTGATCAAAAATTTAATTATTTTCGCCTGAATTTGCGTTGATCGTGGAAATTAACCTCTGTTGTTGCGACCACTTCTTCACTGACTAATCTAATTGTGGCGGTACCCTTGTTATCATTTCTAAAATGGCAATAAAATTTTTCGGAAAGGTCCTTGCTAGAGTTTTTCCAACTTTAATCAAAAAACAATAGCTCTCTTGCATATTTTCAAATTCATTTTTAGAGTTTATTCGAAAATTTAAGATTTTTGTGAAATTTTAGTGTCTCATTAAATGCGCAAAAATAATTTATTTCCAAAAAAAAAATTAATTTAAATTTTAGTCGAAAAAATTACATTTTGGATTTAATGCGTGGATTAATATTGAAAATTCGATTTGAAAAAAAATCACGTCTTTGTGGTACCGGCCCTGTGTACAAGAGCTGGTTCACTTAATAAAAATATAGGACATAAAATGGGTCAATCTAATTTTGTGATCCAATGTTCACAAGATTTGTGAACATTCAATGATCACTGGGTTCGTGATCTCCTCAAGATCACTAAACTGGTGATCCCAAAATTTGTGATCAATTGTAAATACGGCTAGATCACCAAACTTAAAGCATGATCACACAACTAAATTAATGATCACAAAATTTAGCAACTGATCACCAAATTTTTTATTTTATTCAAGAATATTTTTTGAAATATATTTATTGATTCTAAGTTAAAGAATTTAAATTTAAATTCAGCTAAAATAAGGTCTTTGGTTTATGAAAAAGAGTCTTTAACTGAACCCAAATGTTCAGATGAAACGGAATTGGCTGTCAAACAAGCGCTAAGTAAGCATGAAAATCCCACTCAGTGTCCAATTTGTAAAAAGATGTTTAAGAATGATAAAGGAGTAAAGTTACACAAGTCGAAGATGCATTAAATTCATGTTTATTTTTTTTTTACCTTGATATTTTTATTTTACTTTTTTTGTCAAAAATTTAATTGATAACTAAATTGAATCATTGATCACTAAATTTACTTAAAGATCACATAATTCAATAAACTATTTAATTTAATTTTGTTGTTAACTTTTTTAAAAAAATATGATCACAAATTTTGTGATCACCAGTTTAGTGATCTTGAGGAGATCACGAACCCAGTGATCATTGAATGTTCACAAATCTTGTGAACATTGGATCACAAAATTAGATTGACCCCATAAAATAGTTACTTTGAAAAAGAATTCCACGCACTAAATCACGATAGGAAATTAATAAGCTGTTCAGAAAATTCACAAACGGAATCGAATCATAAAAAAGAAGTGCTTATAGATTAACTTTTCAAAGATTAAAGCTTATCGCCTAAAAAAAAAGACAAAAGAAGAAGGGAATATAGATCAATCTGCACAAAGTGGAGAATCAGCGAAAAGTCCCCTTCAGGTAATAGCTACTTCATCAAAGACATAAATACATGACGATATTTTGAAGAAAACCTAGGATTCGAACTTAGAGAAATACAAAGACGACTAAAATACCAAAATTATATGGAAACTATAGAGATAAAGTAGATAAATGGATAGATATCAGGACTTATAGTCTTTAAAAAAAATACCAATAATTTTTCCATGTATGTCTTCTTTGCAGTTGATTGAAGCTTCTCGTTCATCGAGAAAAAAACTTGGTAGTATGCTGTTTGTATGAGCACTGTACTGACCGTATTGAAGCGAAGATTGAGCCGATCTTGGAGACTTGTATTCGTGACTAGAATCGAAGAACGAGCATGGACTATTCAGCATCTGTCTGTGGTGAGAACTTGCCAACGAAGAGAATCCAAGCTGCTTTTTTGGTGCCGTTTTTTTTTGGACAGAAATTTTCATTGTATTTTTTGTGTATTCTTTGAAGTTTTGTTTGTTAACTTTAAAATTGAGGCGACTAGTGGAAGTGGTTTGAGCAGAGTCGGTACTTTTTGGAGTCAAGAATGGATTGAACATGTTGACGTCCAAAAGTTGTGTTTTGTTAATCATGTTCTAAAATAATTTGAAAATAAAATTTATTATAAATTTTTTTTATTTTTTATTTACTCGAGAGAAATATTTAATTTAAGGTACCGAGCTTGATTCACTGCTGATAAGAAACAAGTTTAGGTTTCAAAATAAATTTTAATTTTCTTTAAACTAAAAAAAAGTAATTAAATTTAAGATTACCTGAAAAGTTGTTTAATAAAAGTTAAAGAAACATGAAAATAAACTTGTTTTATTCGATAAGAGCTTGTTAATGATGCCGAATTCTCTAATCATTGAGCTACTTGCCTCAAAAAGATTTTAAAGTTTTTTTTTCAAATGTGTTTTTTAAGTCCTTCATTTTACTTTGAATCCTTAAAAAAGCTTATTTTTTTCTTGACTTTTATTTTGACTCTATTTTTTTTCTTAAACTTATTCATTAAATTAAAACATTTGACAGCTTTCAAAAAAAAACTTTTTTTTTATTTGAATAATTTGAGAATTTATATAAATTTTTCAAAAATTTAAATTTAAATTTTCCTTTACAGTTTTCAGTGTAAACACTGTTCGGATTTGAAATTTAAATTTTCTATTTTTAAAACTAAAAAAAGAAATTTTAAATGTTAAATTTTTTAGTTCATTTGAATTTAATGTTCCTCTAGTCTCAGTCACTATGAATATAGAATTCAAGTAGATTAGGAAAGAGATTGAAAAAAAGTGCATCTATAGTTTGCTTTTCCTGGAAAGTGTTGCTGCTTAAAAATAAACCTGCATCAGTGCTGCATTATAAATCAAAATTTGAAATATTCAAAAAATGTTTTTTTCAGTTTTCATCAAAAAATATTAAGCTTTAATTTTTTAAAAGTTGTGTTTGATATGAATATGAGCTTGACAAAAGTTTTCTCGAATTACTGGTAAAAAGACGAAAGACCAGAACTACTCATTATCCTAAGTTGAAAAAATTTTTTAAGAATATTAAATTTTATTTGATGTTAACTCCAACAAAAATATTAAATTAATGTAAATAAAGTATAACAACAAATAAATTAATTATTTGATTTTATATTTTTTTGTTGAAAATTTACAATTTAACTGAAAAATTATGACTATTTTGGTCAAATAGAACTTTTTAAAGGGTGGTTCAGTTCCTTTTAATTTTTGTATGAGGAGACTAAATCGAACCCGAGCCCATTTCTGGCGACGCCGCTGGATAAAAAATTTGCTAAAAATGATTTAGAATGTAAAAGATAAAAATTCAAATTTAAATATAAATTTTTATGCTTCTGTAATAAAGTAAATAGTTTAAATAAATGAACCAAATATTTCAAAATTATATTTAATATGATTTAAAAAGAAAAAATTCAAAGACTTTTACGAAATTTGCAAATTTAATTTTTTTAGTCAATTTTTTTAATAATTTAACTTTATTTCTAAGGACAAACCGCGATATTTAAGATTTTCAATTATTTCTATTTATTTTTAAATATATTTTTTTTTCGGATTTTAACCCAGCTGCAAAATTCAAAAGTTGGTTTGTTAAAATCAATTATTTTTCAGATTGCTGCGGTGGAATCTAAATTTAAAAGATTTTTAAAATTTTTTTCTCTATCTATTAATTTCTTTTTCTTCAGTATTTTTGATATTGTAATGTATCACATGCGATTAACAATTGAAATTGGATATACAAGGAAATATTTTATTATTTATTTTAATTAAAGAACCAATTAAGAAAATTTAACATATTACTGGCACAAAATTAAAATTTAAAATTTATTTTGGTCATAAGCTATTTAATTTGTAACAATTTTTTTCCTGGTTAAAATTTAATTGAAAATCATTTTAATAGAAAAAAATTACTGTGTTGAAAAGAAAATATTTTTCAAAATTTCTCAATTCAACCAAAATCATATTTTAAATTTATATAAATAATATTTTTATTAATCGGTCATTCAAAACTTCTAATCAGATTTTTCATGTTTTCATTATAAATTAAAAATAATTTTTTGGGTCGTAATTTTTGATCTTTTTCTATTAAAACATTTATTTTAAATTATCATTGATTTAAAATTGTATGTCATACTATTATTTTTAATTAGCAGTATTTTTTTTCAGCAAAAACCTTGTCTGGTTTCAAAAACTCTTTTTTTTCTGTTAAAAAAATCGATGAGTTTTTATCACCCTTAAATAAAAATTAAAAATTAATTCAACAATAAAATATAAATTACAGCACAAGCTCCTATATGAAAGTCAGAATTTTCATAAAAATTTTTAATTTTTTCAATTAGTTGTCTTGATGGTTTTAATTTTGTAAGATGGTCACCAATCAATTTAGAATTGTTTCTAATCGATCCATTTAATGTGGTTCCGATCGGCATCAACGAGTTCCTAAAGAAGATAGCAATTAAATAAAATTAACTTCAAAATTAAAAAAATTGTACAACTTTTTATAAAATTTTTCCAAGTCTTCATTCAATTTGGTCGATTGGCATCCAAGAAAATCAATTTTTGGATAATAATAAATAAAATTTATACACATTTCATCTGATGTGCCAAAACCACCCTTTGAAATAATTTTTTAATAATTTATAAAATGTTCAGCCTGTTATTTACATACTAATGTGAATTTATTTCTATTTTTAGAGCCATAAGTGCATTCAAGAATCAAAGAATCGCCCTAAAAAATTTTAATTTTATTTCTTTTAATCAATTAAAATTTTAAAATACAGGATAAAGCTTAGTAGGTTGGATCAAAATGTTTGATTGATAATTGAAATCGTAATTTTGATCATCAAAAAGATACTTTATTATTTTTCCATTGCGTACTAGCTTAGTCCTAACAGCTCTACCAGCCAAATGAGTATGAAGGTTTCCAGCAAATACTGTAATTCCATCTTCTGGAATATAATTCTATTTTAAACAAAGATTATTACATTTTTTCTAATTACAAAAATAAGATACTTTAGTGCATTCCGGATAACAAATTGATGTAAGCTTTACTGAATCAGTTCTTGGAGGAATTACAATGTCTAATTGGTTGGTAGGAACAGCTATTGATAATACCCCCAAATCGTATTTTCGTAAATTTTTTGTAAATTTGAATTTTAATCCAGATTTTTCCCTGTGGTCTTAAATAAATCAAAAGAGTAAAGTTTTTTTTTTAATAATAATCTATTAAAATAAATTTAAAAATATAGAAATTAAATACTTGGAAAAGCTTTAGTCAAAAGAAGTTTCAATTAAACCTTAATAACTAGTTTTACTTTTCGAAATAAACTTAAATGGTTTTATTTAAAAGAAAAATTATTATTAAAAATTAAAATTAACCGGGAATAATAAGCCATTTAGATTTAGGCTTTTAATTTAAGAGATTTTGCATGAAATTTGGTAAAAATTGTAGATTAAAGCATCGCAGTATATAATTGATATTTAATTGAAAAATTTCTATTTATGAATTAAAAAATGATTACTATAAAGTTTAAAAATCATAAAGATAAAATTTAAAATAAAAAAATAATTTTACTTTGTTACTTAAATTTTTTCTAATGTGTATTTTCAATTTTTTACACATTTGAAGGGGTATCATATTGATTAATGATTATTTTTATTTAAAATTTTTCTTGGCTTAAATGTAAATTGACTCTTATTTTTGAATTCTTTATGTTACAAACAATTCTTAAAACAAAGAAAAACAATGCTTTTATTTGAATTTACATCTGGAATAATCATTTGCTTGTGTAATTGCATAAATTAATTTAATTAATTAAGTATTAATGGATCTAAAAATTTTAAAATTTTAAATAAAAATTAAAGCAATTTCATAAAATTTAAAAATCAAATTTCACTTAAAGAAATTAGTAACGTATTTTATTTATTTATTTATCTTTACCAAGCTTAAACTTTTTCAAATTTAAAAACTATGCAATAAAAAAAATAAAAATTAAAATAAAAAAAAAATATTTACATTGATATAAATAGAAAGACGACATCCGACCCTTTACCCAAATTAAAAAGATTTAAATAAGCTGAATAATTTAAAGAGTCCATATTAAATTAGCATAGTTTAAAATAAGACATTTAAAAAAGCATCTTCATTTTAGCAAAGAAAATAGCAAATTCATGTTATTTGAAATAGAATATTCAAAATCGCATTGTCATTAGAGAATATTTAAAAAAGCGTCAAATTAAAAATTAACACTTTTAGAATAAAAATGGAAAAAATTATTGATTTACTAGATAATATTTCGATTAAATCCGACACAATTCCACCGAATGAAATTAAGGCTGACATCACACAATCACAAAAAAAACATCCACAATTGCACCATTTAGGTTTTTATTTCAAATCATAATCCATTTTGGTATAAAAAAATCGACTAAGCCTATTGACGATTCAATAATCAATATTTTAACTAATTATGATGAGAATAACAAACTAGAAACATTAAATAAAATTTTTTTATTAATTCATTACTTTCTTTCTTTTCTGCTATATCGAACTTTTTATTTTAATAAAGCTAATTTGATAACTTTTATTTATTTTTTGATATTATGATCAACTTATTCTACCTGTGCTAATTTAATTAATGCTGTTTTGACCTTGATATTTTTTTTCATTTGCTAATATGAATTATTTATTTTGAGCTTTGCTAATTTAATAATTACCCAATTTAAAAAGATCGTAAATTACGTTGAGTAAGTTAAAAATGATTTAAATTGTATAGAATCGACTTAACTTTTTTTACTTATATAATAAACTAATAAAAGTTATTTTCAAAATATTATTTCATAATACAGTTTCTTAGTTAATATATCTAATGAGGTTAAAAGGGTTAATTTTTGGGTAAATGGGCGAAGTTAATTTTAAATTTTTTACAGAAGCATATTTTTGAAGTTAATATTCATTTTTAAATTTTATTTTTAAAATATGAAAGACTTATTCAAAAATTTTATCCATTTAGAATTATGGACAATACTTGAGTATGGTATCTCTGTTAAATTTGTAAATTTTTTTAAACTATACCATTTACTATTTACCATTTATTTGCCCCCCAATTATAAAATGAAATTATTCCATGTTTAAAATTTTTACTTGTCCCATGGTACTTTTATCGAGTGATTACCGTAGTTTCATACGATTAAATTAAAATTTGTCTTTTTTCATTTTGTATGCAACATAAGAATGATCTATTTGGAAAAGATGCTTTTGATTAAATTTATGGGATTTAACTAATCTCCTAATTAATTATTCAATTTTTTTAATTTTTTTTCTCAACTTTCAAATTGGTCGTTTATAAATTTTAAATAATTTTAAAAATTTTCACTAATTATTAAGCTCAAAATTGTTTGATTTACAAAAATTTTTTCAACTTCCTAAAAAATTGCCAAAAATAAAACTGTTTACAAAGACCCAAAATATATAGGCAACTTGAAGTTCATGATCATGATCAAATAATCATAACTTAATTTATTATAATCTTAATAAAAATGATGAAATTAGCTTTTTTTTAATTTTTATTAATTAAACATAAGATGTTTACTATTTAGATTAAAAAAAACTTTTTTTCTAATTGATCTTTAATTGATTCTTCTAAAATTTTTATTTTGAAAACTTAAAATTTAAAATTTAAAATTTACATTAAGGTATCTAAATTATGACTTTAAATGATATTTAAATATTGATCAAAAAATATTACTGCGAATCAAAGTTAAATTTTATATTGCTAAATTTCAAAATATTGATTAAGATTTTATTTTTACTTCAGATAAAAATTCCTATAATTTTCTATCTAATTAAAGATTAAACAAATCATGTTTAATAAAGTTTAGTCATTTATTATTATAAAATTCATTAGTAATACCTTTTTATTTAACCCAAAAACTAAAAATTTTGATGTGAAATTTACATTTGATCATGAACTTCAATTTGCCGCTTCTGTATAAAAATTTTATTTTTATTTTTTTTTTGTGATTTTCCATGCAAATTTGTCCAAAAATTTCCAGGATTCTCACACTTTACAATAGACTCTAGTTCAGAGTATATCAGAAATAAGATAATTTTAATGATTAGCTTTTCCAAAAAGTAATTTTCTGGCTTTTATGTTCAAATAATTTAGGTCAATTCTTACCACTAACAATCCTGGCATTATCAAAATGATAATTGATAACCATTACTGTCTCTTGATCCGATTTGGTAAAGCGGAAGCCTGTATTAGACGGAAAGCTGATAGAGCGCTTACCTCCAACTGCCTGTGAAAAAAAAAATTTATTTTCTTAAATTAATTTAAAAAAAGTGTGATAAAACATCAATTATTACCCAGGCAAAAACCATGGTTCGAGCCTGACAGATTCCTTTTAAGATTTGAGATGCAGATTCATCATCTAGTCCAGGTCCACACTCAAATCCTATATTGGACATATTTTTCACCTTCTCAAAATCATCGGACGTACACATGTACACGTCAAAATGATGCACAAAACTTAGACTTTCTTTTTCTATCAGCACCTCGTATGATACCAAGTGCAAATCGGTTTTTAATGCCGGCAATTTAAACAACTGACACAAATAATACGTATCTTTTGCCGGAATTAAATGCTTGAAAAAATTAATTTAAATTTAATAAATTTTTTTAATAAAATTTACATTATCTAAACGAAACTCGAAAGAGTTAGTTATTTCTGAATTTGTCTCATCATCGCTGGTTTCATCGGCAAAATTTAATAAAACTGCTGATTTTATTCTCCGATTTGGTCCATGGTATGACCAGTCAAATGTTTCACTGTTGGGATCTTGATCTGACCAGGCGAATATCAATCGCTGAGTCTCAAGTTTGATATCAAAGTCGTTCTCTTCATCACAAGTGTACAATTTTCGTTTAATCTTCAAGACTGTGTATCCATCTTTCTCAGATGCATCAATTAGATTCCAATTTTGCACCTGGTCAACAATTGGTGCTTGTTTTCCAATTGCATGAGTGTCTTTCAAAAAAGCTTGACCATTTGAATCTACCCATCCGATTGCTATATCACTTCCGGTCATTCCTCCATTCGGAGATAGACCAAATCCAATCCATCCACTGGCACGGCAATGTATTTCGAACTGAATTTCATCTTTTGCCAACACTTTCCAATAAAGTTTATACTTTGACTCATCACTGTCATCCACATTCAGACTAAAAGTATAATCTTCACTTGGCTTAAGTGCAGCTACTTTGGAGCCGTAAGCCAGTGATAAAATTAGGCAATTTAAAAAAATTAAATTTTTAAGCTTCATTGTTTTTTTTTGCCAATGTTCTATCTAAGGGTATTTATATAAATGATTTTGGTAAATAATTATGACATTAAAATGTCTAATTAAATTTTTTTAAATGTTTTATTTAAAAGTAATAAAATTTCAGCTCAATTCAAGATAAAATTAGATGGTGTTGTTGTAATGCCGATCCCAGAGGTAAATCGAGTTGATGTTGGCACCCATGATATAGAGGAATGGGTAAAAATTGGAAATGCCAATCTCTCTTTAAAAAGAATACAAGCGACTAGGGATAAAAATTTTTTAACATTTTATTTCTTAAAAATAAAGTTTTATTTACCTAAAAAAGCCACAAATAAAAAAGTAAAAAATTTTAACATTTTTTTTTTCTAAATTAATTTTTTTCAAGCAATGACATGGTAATTTATAGAAATTGTGTGAGAAAAAAAACACATTTTTTGTTTCGAATTTTTTTATTTAAATAAAATTACTTTTTAAAATTAACCGAATAAGAGCCAGTGCCTGGGTCTTGAACAAATTGAAAATTTTCAGTCGACAAGCCAAAAGGCTTGAGTACCATGTTTCCCAAGTCCTTGAGCTTGCCCATCATTTCTTCCTTCATTTTTTCGTTTCTTTCCTTTATCTTTTCATCCAATTCGAATATTTTTGACCCATAGGTGCTGTTTTTTGGTTCCAATTCAGCTAGTTTTTTGTAATCCACCAGCGATTCATCTAGCTTGTCCATTAGTTGGTAGCATTCAGCGCGTCTAAGCAATGGCTTGATGAATGAAGCATCCAATTCCAATGATTTTGAACATTCAGCAACGCATCTGTCATTATCTTGCTGGAAAAATTTAAAATATGAAAAAAATGTGAAAAATTTAAATTTTTTAGTACCAGTTTTAAAAAACACAAAGAGCGGTTTGAGTAAAAAACAGATCGTTCTTTGCTGAAATCCAATGGACACAGTCGCAGAGCTTTTGTGTAAAATTCCAAAGCTTCTAGGAATTTGTTTTGTTTGTACAAATCGTTTCCACTCTGTTTGCATTCCAAAGCTTCATTGAGTCTTTCTTGCTTTGTTTCCTCGGACAGTTGTTCATTTTTAAGTTCTTCTTCGTCTATAAAAAATGGATCATCTTCTTGTCGAATCTCAGGGATTTTGTCTTCTTCTTCTTCTTTTAAATTTTCTTTTGTCAAGTTCATTTTTTCATTGAGTTCTTGGTGAAGAGGAACAAATTTTGTCTCTGTTTCGTGGGTCATTTCTTCCTGGTTGTTTTCGGTTGGATTGATCGAAACAAAATTTTCGTCATCGGATAATTTTTCAAGATTTTCACAGGCATCATAAAATTCATTGTCCGAATTTTCCTCTTTGACACTCATTTTTCAAATTAAGAAAATTAAAGAAATTAATTTCTTTCAAATAGGTTCTTTTTTATAATTTTAAAATTACTAATTACAATTGCGAAATTTAATTTGCTTTTAAGTTTTTTAAAGTTAAATTTTTTGTCTTTTTTATGAATTTTTTTTATCTTTTTATTTAGCATTTTTATTTAATTTTCGGTCCAACACTCTGTCTGAACGAAAAATTTAGAATATTTTCTTGATATCCATGACCATATAAATAAAAATAAATAAAAGATTGAATTCAAATAAAAAATTCTATTTTTTGTAGATAATATTGATATTATGCTACAATAGGTTATTTATATCTGGAACCCAAACAAGCGAAAAGAAGAGATTATTTAAATTTTTTTATAGTTAAATATATTTCGTATGATAAATCGTCCAATTTCAAAATATAGAATTTTTTCAAAACATGTATGAAAAAAAATTATGCTTTAGAGATTTGTTCAAAATTTTTAAAATATGAAAATTTGTTTAAAATAATTAATTGGAATAGACATTCATAAAAATGTTTAATTTTATTTATTTGAGTTTGTGTACTTCAAATATTAAATATTTGTTGAAAATGAAATTTTAATGACTCGATGTACATTTTTTTACTTAAAAATAAAATAAAAAATTTCAATATATAAAAAAAAATTTTAGATTTTTTATTGAAATTTTATCGTTGTCTTATAGAAAAAAATAATCAACAAAAAAAGAGAAGCTTAAGTTATTGTCAACCCTTGGCCTTTAAGATAAATAGCTTTTTTTTTTTGGTGGTATTTATTGTATCATCAAATATCTAAAATTTATCATCAAAAAATTAAGTAAATAACATCAAAATTTTAACATCAAAAAAATGAAATTTATCGCCAAACTTTTTTTATTTTCATCACCAAATTTATTAAATTTCATCAAAAAAAAAATATATATGAATCAATTAAAATAAATTCATCACCAAAAAACACGAAAATTTAGATTAATTAAATAGAAAGTATGCATCAAAAATTTTTTTTTACTATCAAATAAAATAATTATTATAACCAAAATCAATTGGAATATAAAATATAGAAAAAAAACCATCTCAATTAAGCTTTTTTGACTAGTTTATTTTGCTTTCATTATTTACAAATCATCGAATTTTTTCTAATTTTTTAATTTAATTTGACTTGTGAATTGAAAGATGTCGATTGAAAATAAAATATACAATTATTTGCTTACAAAACTACTGGTATAAGTATTTATAAATCATTTGAAAATTTCCATAATTTTTACAAAAAATAACGTATTGCTGATTCATTTCAAAGTAATTTAATTTTGAAGTAAAATTTCATTTAAATGCTTTATTTATTTTTTTTTGAAGCGTAATTTTTTTTATTTGATTCAGAGAAAAAAAAATATTTTGTAAAGTTATTTTTTATTTTTTGTTAAAAAATATTTTTGATGACAAAAATTTAATTTTGGTGGAAAAAAATTTATTTTGATGATAAATTTTAGTAAAAATTTGATGCCAAATTCTGATTTATTTGATGATGAAAATATTTATTCCGTTTTTTTTTTTAATTTTACACTCATTAGTTCGAATAACGTAAATTTTATAAGAGTAAACAGCATACTTGATTATTTTGATCAAATAGCTTAATTAGATATTCAAAAAATTTTACAATTTTAAAAATTTTATTCAAAATTTATAATCAAATTAAGAAAAAAAAAAATTTTATAAACATTATTCTGGTAAATACAAATGAAATAATTAATGCTTTTTTTTCGATCTTACTTTTGATGCACCTCTTGTATTCAAATTTTTAAGAGTAAAAGTGACACAAAACTCATCAAGAATCTTCATTAAGATTTTATTATTACACTTGCGCGGTGCTAGACTTGCCTGTAAAGTTGTAAAAAAATATTCGTAATCTAATGGCTCATAATTAAGAACACTTAGATATAAATTATTATCTGATTTTATAACATTAAAAACACACTCTCGGGTCTCATCTTCATTTAATGTTTTTTTTATTTTTTCTTTTAGCAATTTTCCGCCTTTTTTCTGAATGCCACTCGGCTCAGATGCTTCACTTGTTTCTTCGTCATCGTCTTCATCCACCATATCAAGCAAAACCTCATCCAAAGTCATCTCTAGATTTTTGTTTTTTTTTGCACCTATCTTCACAAAACCAGACTGAGAACTTGACACAGACTGACTAGTACGACATGTTCCCAAGTCGGACACTGTTTTTTTAAGCACCTTTTTTTTGCTCTTTTGAGTTCCCAGAGATTCCAAATTCATTATTTTTGCCATTGAGTCAAAGTCTTCTTCTCCATCTTCGAAATTAGATTTTTCTACCAATTTTTTTGAAGCTATCTCATTTACTGAACTAGAACTTTTCATGCTATTTGAAGTGGTCTTGAAGTTGACACAGCTTTGACTTCTGGGAAATGCATTTTTATTTTGTTTACGAGAAGTAAATTGGTAGATCTCGGTTAATTTTTTGACCGCTTGTTTCTTAGGCAAAGCTTTGACGCCATATTTTTTCAATTCGCTTTTCAAATCAGGTGTTTCCATAGAAGAAAAATTTGGTAGGCTTTTTAAAACATCACTGGGCTCAATGTTGGAATTATTTTTTTTTCTAGAGTTTTTGTCATTTTTAACTAACAAGGGCTCTTTTTCGTAATTAAATTCATCTAAATCTTCTTCGTCCATTGTTGAATTATTAGATTTTTTTCTTGAATTTTTTGACTTGTCTGAAAAATCGTCTAAAAAATCGCATATTTCGGTATCAGAATCAATTTTGGATACTAAATTTGGGTCAGAGTCATTTTCTTTAATTTCAATTATTGGATCCATTATTTCATTTGCTGGTTCCAATTGCCAATTTTCACCAACTTCATTTGAAAAATTTATTTGACAATCAAATTGTTCATCGCCAAAATTTCTCCATACTTCATCTTAATAAAAATTAAATTACCAATTTATAGCAAATTAATTTTTTTAAATTAAATTTTTTTTCCTTTAATTTATGTTACAAAAATTTTCGACTTATATAGACATGGTGAAATTTAATATAATTTTAACATAAAATCCTTTTTTTGAAAAATAAAATATAAAAAAACTCAAAATAACGACCAAGCGTATTTCACTATTTTACTTAAAATTAAATCCTTAATTTCTTTCTTTACCAATTAATAATAATTTTTGTCTTATTGGAAATGAAAAATTAATATTTAGGTTATAAACAGGTCTATTTGGTGCAGTTATTATGTCGAGAATTGTTTTTGTTCTTAATTATAAAAAAAAGAACATATTTTTGTAATGTTGTTATGAATTTCACAAGTAAAAAAAAATTTGCCAAATGGAAAAGGAAAAATTTTGTATTTTTTGAAAAAAATTTGCAAATTTTTTCCTAAGTAAATTAATAAATTCAAACATTTCCTTTTTTGTTTAATAAAAAATTTAGAGTAGTGATTTGATAATATTATCAATGGTAAATTTACATTATTTTACGCAAAAATACAAGAAATAAAAAATGGTAAATTAACTAAATTTTACGCAAATAGAAGTAAAATTCCCAATTTTTACGTCAAATAATGTAAAATCCAAAAATGCCAAAAAAATCTCAAATTTTGCTGTTTTTCATAAAATTTTTTTAAAAAATACGATTTTGACTTCTGATTTTTTTTTTTATTTAATTTTTTACCATTTTTTAAGTAAATTTATGTATTTTATGGTAATTTTAAAAAATATAGTAAAAAAATAAATTAAAAAAAAACTGAATACTGTTTCTAGGTGATTTTTTATTTCTTGCCTGAAAGCAACTTAAAAATCTAAACGAACGAATATCATTTATTTAATTATTTTCGTAATTCATCAAGACTGTTCAAACCTAACTTAAAAATTAAATTTTTCAACAAAAAACAGAGAATTCATAAAATCAAAATTTTTAATCTGCATACCTTTTTTTTTTAGGTTTTTTACAAATATGATATCTTATTTAAAAAAAAAAACACTAATTTTTTAAAGTCAGATTTGACTTTTATATTAAATTTTTTTTTAAAATAAATTGTATTAATTTTTTATGGTTTTTTTCGAAAAACCTTAATATTTGACAATTTTAAAACTATTTTTGCATCTAAATTTTGCGAGTTAGAGAAACATATTAAATGATTTAAAGTGTTTTGCTGAGAAATTTTATTTCTTTATAAAAAAATAACAAGTCCAAGTCAAATCTGACTTGGACTTTTTGACAAACTCTGCCAGACTATCTTATTAATCCTACCACTGACTCTAAATTCAACCGTGTCTATTTTTTTATAAAATTTAAAATTCAAATCAGAAATAAAAAATTTATATTCTAAAATCGACTGAGTGTCTTTTTTGATATTTAATTATTTAAATTACCTAAATGATCATCATTAGGTTGATTAGCCTCGAACTGAGACTTTTCCAACAATATTAGAACATTTTTTTCCTCATTTTGTTCTGACTCAAAATTGTTTTTGCTGCTATTGACTTCCATTTGCACCTGATTATCAAGACTAGGCAATGATGAGGACGAATTTTCATTCAAATTGTCGTTATTAGCCTTATTTTGTGACCTATTACAAACAGACTCGTCACAGATGATCTCTATTTCTTCATCTACAATATTCAGATCGCTTTTGAATTTTTTGTTACTCTCAAATTGTTTCGGACTGAGAGAAGCTGAACTATCATTTAGCTCGATGATATCAATAGACTTTCTTTTTTTGTTTTCTTTAGCCTGCTCGCTATCATCACTTAAAATAATTTCAGCAACATTGGTCTCTCTGATCGCTATTTTTTCCGCTTCTTCCACCATCTCTTCCTCTTCCTCCAATATGTTTTGGTCCAAAATGTTTGCATTTTTGTCACTTGAACAATCGGAGCTTTCGCTCGCTGAATCATGGTAATCATTACTTTTTTGGTTCGAAAAAGCCGACAAATGTGTCTCATCAATAAAAATAGCTTGGTCGTTTAGATCACTGTTTTCATCATTTGGATCCATAATTGTTTCTTCCAACAAAAAATTTAACTGAGGCTTTTCTCTACTTTGACCAAGATCCATTTCATTTTCTGCCAAGCCAGATTTATTATTTTCTTCACTAATATTATTTATATCCGGAGTGATTATTCCTTCCTCAATTTGAGCAGGCTTATGGTCTGATTCTGACTCGGTATTTATTTTTTGTTCTTCTTTCAAAACAACTTCCGAATCTCTGCTTGTGTCATTTAGAGACTGGTTTTTTGGGCAATGGAATTGACTTTCTGGCTGAGACTGGTCATCAAATTGACAGATTGAATCCAAGGTTTGATAGCCTTGTTGAGTTTGGTCTAATTGAAATTGGCTTTGAGCTTGAGTATAATATATTGATAAATTTTCCTTGTATAAATAAAAATTAAATTTATATAAAATAGAATAAAAGAACTAAAAAATATACTTGAGTCTGATCGTTTAAGTCGGCAAGTAAATAAGCTGTTTGCGTATTTATTACTTCGATATTGGCAAATTTTTCCTAAAAAAAAATGTTTTTAATCTAAATTGTTTAATTATTTATGTTAAATTTTTGAATGGATTCATTTTGATTTTTGATGTTACTTAATTTAAAGTTTACTATTCTTAATTTCATATCAATATTTTTCATCAATTCATGTATCCAGTATGATTGACTTTGATGATTTTGAAAAGACAAAAAAAAATTTCTAACCAAATTGATTTTTATGTGAAAAAAACTCTTTTTTTGAGTTACTTAAATATTCAGAAGAAAACAATCACGGTGTTACAGACTAAATGATAAAAGTTTTTTATCTTAAAATAAAAGATATTTTTTTTAAAATTTTAATTAAAGAGTCTAGATGCTTAAAAATCATCAAAAAAATATTTTTTTTTCGTAATTTTTAGCTCTAAAATGTTCTTTTAATTTTAATTGATTTTATTTTATTATAAAAAATTTATTAATTATACAATTTTTTTTTGTAGACTTGTTCCTTTTAACGTAATTATCCGAATTTAGTGACATGTCACATGTTTGGGTCATTTAATATTTATCTCTAAAAATTTACCATAGAAAAATGAAACATAAAAAAAGTAGAAGAAAAAATGTCAAAGACATAAATTTAATTGAAATTTATTTCGTAATTGTTGTCCTTTTTTTTTTCTCTTGAACTGTACAATATTCAAATCATTAGTATCTGAAATTTTTTATTTAATTTTTTTAAATTAAATTATTTATTTTTTTATTTTTTTTTTATTTCAAGATTAAATTTTAAAATTCCTTGGTTTATTTAATCCAGAGATTGACATTTTAAATTTGACTCAGCTCAATAAGAGAAAAGTCAAATATATTTTTTTTAAATTATTAACTTAAAAGTGTATTTTTTAGCAGAAATAATATTTAAAAGAAAAAACAATCATTTTTGTTTAAATTTTACTTCATAATTCAAAAATTTTATATTCAAGTTTTAAAGCTAATTCAGAATTTTTCGGTTTTGTGAAGTTCAGTACAAAAGAACAGAACAAAGTGTAAAAATATTAAATAACTTTTTTTCTAAAAGTTCAAAATTAATTCTGTGAATGCAGAATAAGATCTGTGAATACCAAACTTCAAAAATTATTAATCACTGTAAAAATCTCTGCAAAATGCCCTAAGCTCGATTATATTGAAATTTAATTTCTGCTAAACTCTGCAAATTTAGCAGACCTTAATATTTGATGCAACTTTAAATGTTTCACTGAGTTGCATTTTCAGAATTAAGCTTAAACATTTAAAAAAAAAGTTATTCAATTTTTTTACATTTTGTACTGAATTTCACAAAACAGAATTTTTCTTTATAAAATAAAATTATCATTTGAAACAAATTCTTCTTACTAAGAATTCAATTTTTCATCATCACAAAAAAATTTTAAAAAGATAAAATTTGATGCATACTTGGTCAGTTTTTTCTATGAAAACTTGATGTCCGACAATAAAGCGTCCAGTTTGCAAAAATGCTTGTACATAAAATTTTTTCTCACTTTCTTCAAAATAACTACACATGTTCCACAAGTAATTTTTTTCCGCATTAAATTTTGTCGTGACAAAGTATGTTTGAGTTACATTGGGCTGATTTTCATATTTTATCTGTTTTTCTAGCAAACTGGCGAATTTATTTGATAAATTATTTGTACGAGTTTCATCATCAACTAACAATAGAACCGATTCCGAGTATCCTCTTGACAAAAATTAATTTTTGAAAAATTTATATATTGAATAAAAAAGTTCTTAAAATATTCAATAATAAAAATTGTTATTTTCTATTAAACGCAAGATTTACTGGATGCATAAATAACTTTAAACAATAATACAAGATCAATATTATTCTTGAATTATTTAATTATTAAATTTTTAAAAGTTTAAAAAAAAATTTTCAACAAATTTTGTTAAATCTCAAAACCCTTTTAATTGCTTCAAATTTTTTGCTTTTTAAAACGAATCAAGGAGAAAATCTAGACAAGGGATTCGAGAAAAAAAAGTTAACTGTTTCAGCAAGATCACTGAATTTATAAATTTTGAAAAAAAAAAATATTATAAGATTTTTTAGACTTAAAATATTGGAAAATTAAAATAGTTGAGAAAATTAAATATAAAATTGACGTTTGATTTAAATTTAGAATTATTTGTGTCTTTTTTGACCACAAAAAATAAAAAGAATTTTGATTTCAGAAATTTTGTTCGACATTGCTCAATTTTTTAATTCTTTTCTAAAGTTTCAAATTTTAATATATTAATGATATTAATTTTCAAAATGGTTTAATCAAAAAATTGCCCCAAATCTCCCAGTTTTCAGATCTTATAAAAAATTCACCAAAAAATTTAAATAATGATATTAATTGAGTCTAACTTTTTCAAATTGATTAATTTTTAATAGTGAAAAATCAAAAACTTAATTTTTAAATTGATTATTATTTTTATTTATTATTTAATCGCTAAATAATGATGCCAATTATTAACCAAAAAAGAATTTACCCACTTTTAAAGATTTTCTGGCAATTTATGCTAGGTTTATCAGTAAATATTTACAAAATATGCCCTTTAATTATCTAAGACTTATTCTCATATATTTTTATCTTTTCAAAATAATTGAGAAAAAAATAATAAAGAGTCTGTGATTTTTTAATGTATTACATAAATTATTAAGAAATTTTTTGGTGCGTTCTTTAACAAAGGATATAGACTTGATGGAGAGTCTATGGATTGAATATGGTCAATGAATATTTTTTAAAAATCAGAGTTTTTCAAGCTCTTTAGTGTGGATTTAAATTTATTTTTGGATTGTCTAATAAACTTAAAAAATTAGCAAAAATTTTTTTCAAAATTTTTTGAATTCAAAACAATATTAAGAATCATAAAGTTAAAAAATTTTGCTTATTAATTAAAAGCCGAGAAAAGGGTAAAATCAAACTAACAAAAAAAATTCGCCATCCGAATTTCATTAGAAAAGAGAGAAAGTCATACAAAAATAATTTATTTCTGGTAAAAAAAAAAAAGTTCCAAATATACAAATAGCAAAATTTATCTAAACTTTTTGCAATTAATGGATTTTTTTTCAAAATCTTTTTAAGTACCCTTCAGAGTTTGTAGTCTTATCAAAAATAAACCCAGAGTTGTTTAAAAGTCCCAAAAAAAGTCTGAGTCTGGATTTTTTTTTCAAAATTTGCTAGATAAGGTGTCACATCAAAAAATTTATATACTCATGGGTTATCTAATGCAATAGATTTGCCAAATATCAGAACTTTCTTTAAGTATTCAAAATTTTAAAGCCTGGACTTGAACTTTTGAGAAAAAAAAAAAAAGTCCGGACTTGGACTTGACTTGAGGCTTGTGACTTTTAAACAACTCTGAATAAACTCTAATGAATGAACGTAAAATATGGTAAAATCCTTGTAGCAAATTATAACTGTGGAAAGACAAAGTTAGAAAAAAAAAAGTGACTTGGAGCATTGTGAAATTTTATACAAAACTTACAATACAAAAGAGAAAATGTTATAACTTTTGTTCTAATGGTCAAAACCTTATTCTGTAAATGTAGCAAAGTGTAGCAATTTATGTTTCACTCACTGCAAATTCTTTCAGATAGCGTGCAATTTTGCAGAATTTTCATAGTTTTTGCAGTCTAATGAAGTAGGTGCAACAATAATATTTACACTTTGTTTTATTTTTATTTTTCGTATTACAATTTTTGTATGAAATTTCTGAAGCTAGACATTGACTAACTTAAAAAATTTATAATCCCTTTTTCTCACTTGAATTTAAGCTTAAAATGAACAAAAATTTTTTGAAATAACAATTATTAATTCCAAATACACTTTCTTTTCGACCAAGATAGATAAATTAAATATCCATGGTCCCAAAAAAATAACTTTTAATATGAAGTATTACAGTGGTTATTTGATAACAGTATTTTACGAAAAATTACGTAAATTTTCAGGATTTTGAGATAATTTTGGTTAAATTTGGTTAAATTAAAAACGGCCAATTCAAAATTCAAAATTTTTTGAAAAAATGTCTTTTTTTTCCAAAAATCGAAAATTTAAGACAGTTTTTTTTTCATAAATTGATCAAAAAAATAGATATTTTTAAATTGTTATAAAAAAAGCTTTCTTAAATTTTCGATTTTTGGAAAAAAAAGACATTTTTTCAAAAAATTTTGAATTTTGAATTGGCCGTTTTTAATTTAACCAAATTTTACCAAAATTATCTCAAAATCCTGAAATTTACTTAATTTTTCGTAAAATACTTCTTTTTCACTTTTCGGATTTTACGTTAATTTACAGAAAATGTGGTAAAATTTGGTTAATTTACGGTATTTTACGTAATTTTTCGTAAAATACTGTTATGAAATCACCACTGGAGTCAACGAAAGTGATATTGAGAATTCCAGTTTTCTATAACTGTTCTATCGATATTTTTTCTCTCTATACTTTTTTCTATATTATCCAGTTAATTTTTTTTCTATTTTTAAGTCCCTGCAAAGTATGATAAAAATTTTTAGTTACTTTTTTTCGTTTTTTTTATTTGATTTAAATAGCTTTATTTCAGCTTTCTTGGGACAATCTTCTGCAGGATTGATCGAATTTGACAAAGCAACAGCTATCTGTAGCTGTTCTTCATTCTTGCTCTTGGGCAGTTCGAGCTTAATCACCCTGTTGCTAATTTTTGTCTTTTTGTCAGTTTGCTTTTTTGTTTTCGGAATACTAAAGAAAATAAAATAATTATTCCATTAAATAAATAAATAAATTATTATCATACTAAACATCGGTGGGAATAAGACCTTTGGATATTTCTTGCTCAATTTTTTCCTTTTGCTTGCGCACCAACTCCACCAAACTCTCGGTTCGAATGTGAAACACTTGGGAACACTTTTTCAAATGATTTTGACGGATCTAAAATTAAGAAAAAAATTCAAAATTTTTATTTCATTCAAGCTTTGAACTTATCTTAAGCAATAATTAAACAATTCACTTCAAAATGGCTTTGGTCAGACCACAAGACTGATTAAAAAATAAAAAAGCTAAATTCAAAGCTTTATTTATCAAAAAAAGATAAATAAAAAATTAACATTAAAATTGTGCAAAACTTTGCCACAAATGGGACAATTGGGCACGGCGTCGTTGAGCAACGATTCACTCAGTTTTTTCTGCATTTCGTTCGGGTCACTTGTGCTCGCAGTTTGGACACTGGGCTTCACTTTTTCCAACTCTTCATTTTCCTTTTTTCTGAATTTATTCACCGGTTTGTACTCAAAACTCAAATAATCTTTCCGGTCCAAACACGAATTAACGTGTTTGTCCCGCTCGGGTTCTTCAAGTTTAGTCAAATTGTGCGAACACACAGGACACTTGAGTTCATCATTTTTTGAAAAGTATTTCGAAATGTCAGCCTTGGAATCGTTGAAACTTTTGTGTTTTTTTAGCTCTTGGGTCTTTGGTATTTGGACAGAATCGTCCAATTTGTGAAACGAAAGCTTTGAACTGACATCATTGCTCAGAGTTGCCGAACAGCTCCTGTCCGATTGTGATGGCGTTAAAAATTTTGATATTTGAGCTTGGTGTTGTTTGTGTCTTTTTTCTTTTATTTGTTTAAAATTTTCCCTAAATTCGTCAAAAGTTTCGTCCATGGCTAATACTTTATGTATCCCAGAGAAAGAAAGTATAAAATTTTTTGCTTAACACCTGGTTTTGGAAGCCCTGGCTGTTGTGGTTGTTGAATTTCGACTTCTTTTCCTTGTGTTGCTTTTAACTCTGGGTTGTCTTGGCTTTGTGGCTGGTTCTTGGAGCGGATTTGGAGCAGGCGTCTCCTGGTCTCTTCCTCGAGCTCTTGGTTGTAATTTTTTTTCTCTTTCAAATAGTTCTGGTAAGCGTTAAGGACAACTGGATTGAAAATTTAATTACTCAAAAAAATTGTTTAAATTTTGAAGTGCAAAAATTTACGTGGTTTGTTTCTGTTTTCAATTTGTTTTCGTTCAATTCGATCCGAGTACTTGTTGGTAAAATTGATAAAGTAAGCAATTACAGAATTGCTACTATGGAAGCTTTAATTTGGTTATTTTGTTGTGAGATAAAAAGTTAAAGTTTAATTTATTTTTACTAAATGTAGGTTCCGTAGGCAACAGACGCTGTCACAATAACAATAGAGCTAGTTTTGATCCAAAAATTAGTTACCGTATTTTCAACAATTCTATTCTTATTGATATGTTTAAATTTCATCCCAAGGAAAAAAAAAAGTTTTGAATTTTAGCGCGACAATATCCTCTAATTATTTATAAAATAAGATAATTTTTTTTAATTATTATGCGCGGGTATAAAAGCTTTTGAAATATTTCATTCTTTTTTTTTAAGATTTTGTTATGAAAATTTCCAAAAAATATTCAAATTCAACGATTCAAATAATTTGATTCATTTTTTTAAATTTAAGAAATATACTTTAAATTTTTATTGATTAAATTAACGACTATTATAGCGATGTAAAAAATAAAATAAAAATTTAATTAAAAAGATAAATAATAATAATAATTTAAATTTAGATTTTCGATTTTTAATTGAAAATAATTTTAAAAAATTTGATTTTTTTTTACTATTTTTATCACCAAATTTAAAAGTTAAAAGTGAGCATTCAGTATCAGTAATTAGGAAAGATTGGACAATTCTTTGATTCAAGAAGAAAATTAGAAAAAACTTGTTTGAATCAAACCTTGACGGAATATAGATAATTTCGTCTACTCAATAACTCGGAATATTTAATAATTTAAAATTTATAGATTATTTTTTCAAAAACTTTTATTTTATTCAAAAATTTCAAAAATTATACAACTGAAGAATTACAGAATGAAAATTATAAATTTTTGGTTCATTTTAAAAAAATCTACAAGACTATAGTAACCTAGTCTAAAGGGGGGTATGGGTTAATAGGGTGAACGAATTTGAAAAACCCCTATATCTCCTTCATTTTTAAAGCTACTACCTAAAAAAATATCTTGATATGTAGAACTCGAGGAGAGAAATCGAATGATATGTGTGAAATATTTAAAAAAAAAATCGTTATATGCTTTTTTTTCTCTTAAAGTTCGACTACGCCTAATGAGGTGAAAAAGCCTCGAATTAGTGATTCGGGAGAAGGGTGCTTTAAGGCCCTAGGTAATACTTAAGCTCTAACCTATTTCGCTTGTTAAATTCAGCACATGCTAAAGTATCTACGAGAATTTTTTTAGAATTTTAGGAAATATCCTTAGGGCTTCATCTAATGGGGTTTTTTTTAGGGCTTAAAAGGTTAAATAGATTTAACCCTATTAGTCAAAAAAATCACCCAATTAGTCCAAATAAGATTCTATTTAACCCATTTAACCGAATAAGACTAGAAAATGCAGTGACACTATTTTTTATAATTAAAAAATATTGTAAAATTATATTCTCTCTCTAACTCTCAAATTTTTTTTTTTAAAACCGAGTTTTTATTTCAAACATAAAAAAAAAGCAAATTGTTTAAAAATAAGCTTAAAATGTCACAGAACAATGAAATCCAATCTAAAAAAAAATTATACTGTTCAAAATCTAAAAGACGCAATCAGTGAAGCTAAATAAGAACAAGAAGAGGTCAAAAAAGCTAAAAAAGGAACTGGAAGAGGAAGAGGACGACCACGAAAGCTTGTTGAAAGCAAATTAACATCAGATTAAAATGATAACTTATCAGAATCCGAAATATTGTGTAGCTCATGTGAAACAAAGATGGCTGAGAAGAAAGAGAACACGTCAAAATGGTAATCTTGGGTAGAGTGCCTAAATTGGGTTTGCTTTAGTTGTTTGCCAAAAGAATTAAAAAAAAAAACAAATAAAGAATTTTTATGTGATGATTGTAAAGATTAAATCTTCCTTTTATTAAACTTCTTTAAAACTCACTCTTGTTTTGTTTCGAATAAATTAAATTAAATGAGTTAAATAATTTTATTAGAAAATTCAAAAATTTTCTTCCTAAATAGGTAAAATGGGTTAAAAGGGTTAATATTCTGTTTTTGGGGTTAAATTTCTGGGCAATCATATACAATTTTAGTGGTAACCGAGTTAACCCTTTTGACCCTTTTGAGCCTCACATAATTAACCGCGGAGCTAAAGGGGTTATTCAAAAATTTCGGAAAAATTGGGTGACCATTTTTGAAGTTTTTGAACAAAATGGGTGCGAAATAATCAATAAAAAAAAATATGGTCACCCGGTTAGACTAGGTTACCATAAATTGTTTCTTTTTACCTTTAAGTAAAGATTCAAATCTCTTAGTTATGAAATTATACATTATAAGTCCTTCCTATATCAAAAACCAGAATAAGTTAAAAAATCTTCATATTTTCTTATCTTCTAATCTAAATCTTCTTCTTAGATAAATTTAATGGCTAAATGTGATTGTAAATTTAACATACGGGAATATCAAGAACTGGAATAACAAGGCTAGTAAACAACAACCACTATCAATAGATATTGATTTATTTTGGATAATTTCAAGAAATAAAATTTAATTGAATTTTTTGTTTATTTTTTATTTAATAAAAAATGTTAATGCATTCAAAATTAATTCGAATCCAAATAATAATCACAAAATTTATAAGTTATGTGATATTCAGTACAAAAGTACAAAATGTAAATCTTAAATATGAGTTGAATAAATTTTGGTTGTAGTATTCATGCCATATAAAAGGTTATCCCTAAAACACGGACCCGGACTCCGGAAAACGGACTTTTCGAGCCTAAAACACGGACCCGGACGTGGGAAAAAACTGTTTTACTAAAATACGGACTCCGGATTATTTTAAAGACTAAAACACGGACTCCGGAATCCTAGTAATAATTTTAAACAAAAAAAGTATTTAAAAAACTGCATGCAAAAAAATGAAATTATGAAAAAAAAACTGCATGCAAAAGACAAATTGAAAAATAGAATTTAGAATTTTATTTAAAAAAATAAATATTAAGCACTTTCAAATACATAATGGAAAATAATTTAAGTTCGAATAGTGAGCCTAATGAGTAAGATACAAATTAAAAATATTTCGATTTTATCAATTAAGTATTCTAATAGTTTTAGGAACAATAATTTGTGGTGTTGTAAATATAGATTTTAATACTTATAAGAATTGTTTTACTGAAGATGATTTTGAGGCGTTAGTTGCTGTTTTAAATGCTAAAAAACAATCAATAGGTTCAAAGAGAGAAAAGAAAAATTTGTCAAAATTTTAAAATTTATTTTTATATAATGAATTGCCGTTAAATTTTCGTTTTTTGTGATAAACACTAAATTCTATAATAAAATTTTGTGTCATTTTTAAATCATTCATTTTTAATAAATTTTGTCCGGAGTCCGGATATTAGAATCTGAAAGTCCGGGTCCGTGTTTTAGCAAATTTTTCAAAGGTCCGGGTCCGGGTTTTAGTAGAATTATTTTTCGAGTCCCGTGTCCGTGCTTTAGGCTCGAAAAGTCCGGGTCCGTGTTTTAGGGATAACCCATATAAAACCATAAAAAATAAAATTAAACTCATTTATTTCTATTTTTAAATTAACTAATGAACAGCTTTTTTAAGATTTCAGCTCGATTAGACACCTTAAAATTGACAAAAGTCTACAAATGGTGGACATTTAGTCAAAAAAAGGTTCTTAAACGAGTATATATACAAAAAAAATTTGATAAAGTAAATGCATTTTAATTTTCAGTAAAATTTTTTTTAATAAGAATTTCATTTATTATGGTTTAAATTTTTTTGATAAATTAATTAAAAATTACTTTAATTTACATTAAAAAAAGAATTTTTGCAATAAATGAAAAAAGAATTTAAATTTGATAAAATTAAAAAAAAAAAAAAAAACCCTTTTCAATTCTTGATTCTTGATGGTTAATTTCTTTAATTCAAATGTTTTCCACTTTTAGAAAAGTGAATTTTAAATCTGTTAATTAATTCAGCAAAGAAATAATCAAATTTAAGCATGTTTATTAAGTTTGATATTCAAAATTTTAAATTTAAAAATAATTGATTAAATCCAACAAAAATTTACTTTATTTTACATTTTGAGATAATCTCCGAGACTATTGTTAGACTATGACTAAAGAGTTATGTGATCACTAAACTAATGTATTTTGTTTTAGCTTTATTTTTTAAGATGGTGCAAAATTTAACCAAAAATTTACCATGCTGCATGCATTTTCAGCGAGACTTTTTTTTTCTCAAAGCATGCTCTAAAACTTGGACCTAAAATTTTCAATAAACTTTCAAAAATTTCTCTTTCCAAGTTGGCGAAATGAATTTTCAACAAGCTCTCCTTAGACGTCGCGGTCGGTTCGGAACAATTTGGCTAGCGGCCCATCATCCAGCCAAAATATCCAAAACAGAAATCATCCGCATTGACATTTCCAAGAAATGTGATGAAATAATAGAGTACATAATAAATGGAAGGGAAAACCGACCAAAATTTTCACTTGTCATTTCATCCCATTTGATGCTGGGTCTTTGTGTTCTGGTCAAAAAACAGAGTCAATTTTTGCTTGACGATCTGATGCATTTGAGGCAAGAAATCCACAAGTGCTACATCAACGAAAAACTTGTGATCAAAGCGCCAAAAGAAGCCGCTAAAAGAACCCCAGCTAAAACGCCTAAAAAACTTGAGAAATCAGCAATTACTCTCAAAGAAAACCTGCCTCTTCTTTCCACAAATCTGGACACTTATTACGAGCAGGAAAATGAGCGTTTAGGTTTCCTGATCGAAGAAACCATTGAAAGACTAGTAGTTCCCAGACCCCAGGCAGCTATTTCATTAATTGAAGAAAATCTGGACACCATCTCGGCATTTCAGACAGAAGATTTTCAATTTGACAGCGGCATGCTCTTAATGCCAGAAAATTTACAGGACACTTTTTTTAATGTTGAAAATTTGGAAAAGACCAAAGTTACTTCGACTGCTAAATTTGACCAGCGCATTCAGTCCAGAATACCATTCAAAGAACTAAGCACCAATGAACAAATCAGACGCGCTGAATTGACCACTACAATTGCGCAAGACCAAGAGCCAGACATATACGGTGATCTGGAAAGTTTGCTGGCCAAGAGACCTGACCACAATGTGGAGAACATTCCTCCGCAAGCCCCACTTCAGATGCCTGAACTGTACCAAGAGAGTTTTGTTGAGCCATTGGCCCCGGCAGCCTTGGTGGAAGAAACAATCCAGACCCAGGCTGAGCAGGCCAATGCACCTGATGTGGAAGTATCTGGCGAGGTCGCAGCTCACATTTTGCCTACTAGGCGCATCAAAAAAGATAAAAAAAAAGGCCTGTTAATTGATGAAAATACAGAAATTTCTGGCTATGAGCTTTCCAAGCGGGTACGCCGCGATGCTGTGGAAAAAAATTTAGCTGAACTTTTTGCCAAAAATCGGCTTGAAATGAAACTAAATTTTGACTTTTTGAAAAAAGATTTGCTAAAAGAGTCAACTAGTTTGATGATGAGGACAACGAGTCGCACTTATACTCGCCGAGACTCGGATCAATTTGTTAAAAATATCCTAATGCGTCCCAATTTAAAATCGGCCAAGTTTGCCGATGATCAATTTGAGTGTACCACTCAGACCAGACAACTTGAAAGTGCGCTGAATGCTGAATTAGAAGAAGGCAGACAAATGGTCGAGAGTTTAGAGCGTGGACGCAAAAGACAAAGTACATCGAAAGTCGATGCTGAGTCAATGCGAACTTCATCAAAAATAATGAAGGCAAAAGACGCGGAGTTCGAGTCTAGGATTCTTTTTGAAGAGTCAAATACAGTGCAGCTCCAGGAACAGGCTCAGGAACAAATTCAGCTTGAAGCACCTTCGCTGTTTCACCCAATGGAGGCGCCGTTGATTTCAATCCGTGCGCCAAGCTCAGAAAGGACTCTAGAAGTTGACGATTATGAGCATATTTTAAGAGATGAGATCAGAAAAAGAGAACAAGATGCGCAGACGCCAATTTTACAAGATGTAATTAGGGAAATGGACTTGGTTGGACTTGGTGTGTCCAGTAGGCGGAAATTTGGCATTAAGTTGTTTGAGCGAGTTTTGACAATGTGCAAAGATAAGAGTTTAAAAGCCGAACAAGATGAAACTTATGGCAATATTAAGCTTAAGTTAATTTGAAGTGTAATTTAAGTGATTTATCCGTATTTTGTTTTTTTATTTGTTAAAAATTTTGTTTAAATTGACTACTAAATTAAATTTTTTCTATGATGTATTTGTAATCCAATTTGTACTAAATTAATAAATTTTGTAAATTTTAATTTTTAATTTTATTTCGAAAACTTAGAAAATCACCTTTGGGAATTAAATACCACAAAAGAATTGAATATAACATCAAATCAGACTTGTTTATAAGTCACAGTTTCAAGTCTAAGTCACAAAAATTTAAGTCAAGTCATAACTTTGAGTTAAATTTTTGTTTTTTTTAAAGTCAAAGTCATGACTTGCACAAAAATTTTTATCAATATCTGCTTCATTTGGACCAGTTGAAAGAATTTTTTCATAATCTGGTTACATTAACAGACCACATAGGTCAAGATTAACAGCCAGGAATTCGGAAGCAACTACTTTATTGGTATCAAATATAAATTTATTAAGTCATTGGCTTGAATTAAGACTTGTGACTTAAAAAAAGTCTGCATCAAATTTAATAAAATTGAAGTAAAATTTTAGAAAAACCTTTAAATTAATAAAAAAATTAAATCTTTTCTAAACATAAAATTAATCATCAATTTATAAAAATTTGAATCAATTTAATTATGCAAAATTAAAATTCTTTGAGTAATATAGCCTTGAGGTTGAGAATTGAAATTATTTGACTCGGTTCAATAAAAAAAGATCTAATTTTTTTTTTAAATTAATAAATCAAATGAGTAGCATTTTCTTTGTAGAAAAACTAGTCAAAAAATGAAAGTATTTTTATTTTAATTTAATTAATCCAAAACTCTAAGAATTTAAAATTTAAGTTTTTAAATTATATTTCATAAAAATCGAGAAAATTTTAATCTTTTAAATAAATAGTACTTATCTAAAACAATAACAATATAAAAATATTATATACAATGAATTTACCTCTTTTTACTTAAAATATGGTATTATAATAAAGCGCATTTAAAAGCGCAAAGTGAAATATCGATATTTATGATAAATTAGATAATTGATAATCGAAATTGATATTTTCGGGATATTTTTTGGTAGATTATCTTAGATTTGTTTAAAAATCCCAAAATAAAGTCTCTTTTTTGAATTTCTTTTTAAAGTCCGAGCCAAAATTTTTTTATTTAAAAAAAATAAACTCCGAACAACATGAATTTTATGCCGTTCCAGGTAGTTACTAAAATTAAAGTCCAAATCTAAACTTTAATTTAAAAAATTAAAAAATAGAGTCCGCACTTGGACTTGACTTGAGACTGCTTTTTTTTTTAAACTTGTGACTTTTAAATAACTCTGGATTATTTTTAAAAGAATTGCAATTTTTGGAAATTTAATAATAAAAAAAGAAACTTTAAACTATTTTTACTTTTTTGACCAAAATTTATGTTAATCTTAGTTTTTTTTTGGTCATAATTGAAAGAATAAGAATAAAATACAAATTTATCAAATTTTTCAATTTCGGTTTGAATTAAAAATAACTTTTTTTCTATGAGGAATAGTTTAGTTCTGTAAAATGCTTCATGTTTTAGAAACTTTGCTTAAAAAGAAAATGTGTGCCTCTAAAAACTGTACAAAGAAATTGCACGGTCGATTAGAATATTTTTCAATGACATGCAAAATGCAGAATACTACCCAGTTTCTTAACATACTTGATTCACTTTAACATCTAGCAAATTTTCTAAAATTTTAGCATTTTAAAGAAATAAATTATCTCTTTAAAAAATTATTTAAAATTTTCTGAATTGAAATTATCTGTGCAATTTCAAATAGATTGTGAATTTTTTATTAATCACTTAAAAATAAATACAATAATTATGATTTGAATTAAATATTTTTAAATTTGGCATTAATTTGTTTGTTCAGATCAACAAAAAAATAACAAAAAATTCTTCCAAAATTTTGGATGATTCAGTTAAAAACTAAGTAAAGTGTTTCACATAATAATGTTGATTTTTCAAGGTCTATAACGCAAACAAATTTTTTTTGATTATTTTAAAATATTTATTGTGATTAAAATTTTGGAAAAAGCATTTTTCTGAAACTTAAAAATCAAACACTTTTTTGTAAATATACGGATTAAATAACCCTGAAATTAAAATTGAAAAAATAAATAATCTTTGACTGTGAACCCACAGAAATTCTAGGAGGTACTCTTTATTTTTTTGATATTTCACATTCAGTGAATTCAATGTTTTTTCTATTCGCTGATTTTACACTGAGAAAGATATTTAAAAAAAAAGACTTTTGAACGAGTTTAGTTTCGTTTTTATTAATTGAGTCATAGTTTCGAATTTGATTTTATTTGTTTATTTGTTTTTAGTTTTAGTTCAGTCAATGGTTTTTTTATTACAAATATTCTTTAATTATTTGTCTATACAGCTTAAATTCCTTTTAATGAAATTGAAATTTAATGTTGATTCTATTTTTATATTTTAGCTTTAAAAATTTTGAATTTTTCATTTTTGAAAATTCAAAAACAAAAAAAATTGCCAGCGAAGCAGTTTTTGTTTTAAAAGTTAAATATGAACTGGTTTTAATTACATTTTTTAAACTGTTTTACAGCTTTTTTCGCCAATTTAATGTAATAAAGATAAAAATTAAATTTGTTTGTTTTGGTTTTTTTTTAATTTTACTTAAAAAAATATATATAGAAAAATTTTATTTTAGTGTCAATTTTTTTTAATTTATAGACAAATTAGGCAAATGGCAAACGACCGGGTTGAGATTATTAGAGAGGTCGCTAGAAATGGTCGTATGGCTTGCGAATCACTTGAACGGGCTGCACCAACTTTAGCAAGCCTAGCCATATTTGAAAATAATGCTATAATCGAGGAGTTCAGAGAGAGCTTTAGAACTTTAAATGCCTCAAATCGAAATTTAAGCGAACGTATGGAAGAAATGTCAAGGGAAATAACTGGAAATTTAAGCGAACGTATGGAAGAAATGTCAAGGGAAATAACTGGAATAACTGGTGAAATTAAACAATCATTTCTACAAAGTGACGAAAACACTCTAAAGCGCCTTTATAATTCAGCCCATTGTACTACTTCTAAATCAAAAATTGGTTGGATTAGAGTAATTTTTTTATTTTTTTAGTTCCTTGAAAAATTAATAATTTTTTTAAAGCTTGGATTTAATGTCCCTCCTGAATTTCCTAAAACAATTGAAAATTTAAAAAACCTTCAAAGAGCAAAAGTAATAGCAATTATGGATTATTATAACTTACCCGTGACAAATAGTTTGAAAGGAAACAAGCAATTAATTGCGGATTATTTGGCTATTCCTAATCTAAACCCAAGATATTAGCCTAATCTAAACCCATCTTTTTATTATTTCTATTATTATTTTTTTATTATTTTATTTTTTCTATTTAAAATTAGATTCAAATTTCAAATTTATTTAATTAGAAATAAAATTAGTCCTAATCCATTTTTCCTTTTTTGTTGAATTTCTACCATTTTTCACCTTTTTTTACAAAAATTTACCGAAATTTACGTCAATTTTCGTCAAAAAATTCAACCAAATTTTAATTTTTTTCCTTTTTCAAAAATTCAAAAAAAAATTTTTTTATGAAAATCGTTTTTTTTCGAAAAATTTTGGATTATTTTTTTCAATGAATTATACAATAATTATCGGTAATTTACGATAATAATCGTTATTTTACGAAAAATACCCTTTTTTAGATTACCATATTTTACGGCAAATATGATAAAATATCATGAATTTACCATAATTTACGTTAAATATGTGTAATTCAAGGTATTGTAGCGGCACTGTAATAAAAATAGTGCAATTGAGACTTTTGAGACAAAGTTAATTGATCGATTAAGCTATTTTTAATATTTTTTGGCATCTTGAAGTTGATGATCAATTCAATATATCATTTCAATTCAAAGAGTTTTTTCATTTGATATTAAAATTAATCTTTGAATTAATTGAAAAATTTTTAATGTAAAATGCTTTACATGTTATGTAGATTTAAAAAAAAAAAAAATTTATTCCAAAAATATTCGTAGAAAAGATCGATCTTTTTATTTTATTACTTATTTGCAATTTTAATATTTGAAATTCATTTTAAATGTTTTATTTTAATTTTGAGTGCTAAATACAAATACTTTTGAAATAAAAAATTTCAAAATAAACTCTACAAAAAATCAATTTATAGATTTAAATTTTAAAATCGATTTTATCAATGGATTTAGAAAAGATTTTTTTAATTATTTAATTTTTTTAATCTACATCACATGTAAATCATATTACATTAAAAATATTTAAATAAATTTAAAGATTAATTTTGTTATCTAAAGATAAACTCTTTGAATTGAAATGATATTTTGAATTGATCTTCAACTTCAAGATGCCTATTTTTTGCTTATTTCAAGCTGTTTTGATTGGATTATCTTATTAATTTAGTTAATCTAAAAGCTTTTTACTTTTTTAACATTAGAAAGCCCGTCGGGTCTTTCTGAGCCTTTTTGTCCATTCTAAAGACTATAACCTTTTTTTAATTTTTTATTTGACTTTATTCTTTCTAGACCCAAATACTACATAAAAATGAATAAATAAATTATTTTTTTGAAAAAAATTTAATTTAATTTCTCGCATAAAAAAAAATATTACTAAAAAGACCGACGGGTCTTTCTGACCCGACTTATAGATTGTCTTGTAAAAAATTAAAAAAAAAATTTCTTTCACTTATATATATGTTCTAATTACACTTAAATAAGTTTGTAAACATAAGATTTAATTATTCAAAGTAGGGTTGTTAAACGCACTAAATTTTGAAACATTGAATTTTTTTTTATATTTCATAATTAAAAAATGAAACTTCGAAATGCCTTCATACTTTAAATTTCTTACTTGAAAGCAAAATTTCAATCGTTTTATATTCTAAGATTGAAATTAAAACTTCAAGATTAAAATTTTATATCTTGAAGTAAAAATTTCAAGCAATTTTTCTACATAAAGAGACTTGAAAAATAATTTCAAGTCCAAAAATTTCAAGTTTGAAATGTCTAATTTTGAAATTTTGCATTTTACAAATTAAATTATATTTACAAAATATATCAAATTAAACTTCTTTTCAGCATTTTGTATTTTTCAATTAGTAACTAGAAAAATTATTAAAAATGCTTACCGATAGAACAAATTTCTACTAATACCGAAACCCCAGCCGGAAAAACCAAAATCTATTAACTAAAAAAAGCGAAAAGCAATTGAACCAAGATCTTGGGTATGGTTGCATTATACGTCTAAGACAGATAAAGCTTTTGCAAAATGCAGGATTTTTTTTTTAAAGAAATAACTATTTACAATGGTTCTCCAAATGAGGTTTCAAAGCATTTACTCAAAGTTCATAACATAACCCAAAAAAACGATATCTGACATTCAACCAGTAAATATTACAAAATCATCAATAGATTTTTATTTCGAGTTCAAATATTATGAGCTATTGAACTATAATTTTCAGAAAATAATTTATAAGCCGTTAGATTTTTATAGACATTTTGAAAATGAAATTCCTATTTTATTAATTTATTGTGTAACAGCAACCTCAGTGTCCTCTGAAAACCTTTTCAGCAATGCAGGTTTAGTTCAAAATGACCAAAGAAATCGGATGGAACCGTCTGTTTAATCCAATTTAATTACTCTCAAGTTCAAAATTTTTAAACTATAATTTCCTTTTTTTATAAATCGATTTTTTGATATCGAAATTTTTTTGTGTTAAATTAATTCTCCAATTTAATAAATTGCACAAAAAGAAAATTTGAAATTTCAAGGTTTAATTTTTTCAAACTTTACAAACAATTTTGAAGGTTTTTTTACTCAATTAGAAAAAAACGATTTTCAAGGTTTGGAAAAAAAATTTAATTTAAACAATTCTGAAAAAATTTCAAAATAAAAAACTTCGATTAACAACCCTAATTCAAAGTAGCCGATTAGGATATCTGCTCAAAAAGCCCTTGAATTTCTAAGGAAGGCTCATGATACCCAGTCAGTGACTTCAGACCAGAATGATGATGATTTCGCTGATGTTGACGATTCCGAAGATGATTCAGATAATGAATTTGAAGTTTGTTGTGATGACGATGTTGAAAATGATGATGATGAGGTTGAAAGACACATTGATGAATCAATAGAATCTGTTATTCAAAATTCAATTCAAAAGGATTTCGATCCAAATCTTAACAAGTCAAGTCGAAGTGAAGTTATTTGGACTATTTTGAAAAATTCTGAGGAGACCTAGATTCGATTTGTAAGATTTTAAAATCAATAAACAGTGATAGAAAAAAATGCCAGGTTAGAATTTGCAATGAGAACAAGTCCAAATTTATTTGTAATGACTGCGGAAAAACGACTTATGGGACATGTATACATGAGATGGTTGTAAGAGCAATGTGTAAGAGATGTCATGATTCAAAATCTAAATAGTTTTTTTAGGTTTTTGAATAAAATAACAAGAATTTAAACATTTAATCTTTGACTTTTAAAAAACGGGTCAGAAAGACCCGACGGGCTTTTCAGGTATAAAAAAAATCGGGCTTTCTAGTGTTAAATCAAGCTATTTTAAACTTAACTGTTTTACAACAGCGCCGACAAAAAAAAGGCAATGCATTTTGTCGACTTAATTTTGCAACCAATTTTTGTTCAAGCCAAACTCTTCTACATTCACAGACATGGCAAATACTGCATATTCAAAACCATCACGAACAAAATTAAACATTATGAAATATTCGACTAAAAGCTACACCAGCACAAACTAAAAAAAAAAAAATTAAAAAAATTTGATTATAAATACAGCTTATGATTCTATTCTAAACAAAGTTAAAATTGAGACAAAATTAATTAAAAAAAGAGGATAGGAAGAAATGTCTAAAAAAATAAAAAAAAGCCGAGCCATAATCGAAGAGGACGACGACGACGACGACGAACAGCTAATGGTTACCAAATTCACTAAAACGTCCAAGAAAATCTTACTGGACGACGACGACGACGAAGGCGACGACGTTGGCGCCGACGACGATGACGACGACGAAGAGGACGACGACGACGAGGCCCAGCCCGAAGAGTTCAACGACTTCATAGCCGACGAAGAGGACGACGACGACGACGAGCCCCGGGACCAAGCGGAAGAGAACGGCGGCAGCGTGTCAAGTTCGCGCAAGTCCAAAAAGCGCAAAAAAGAGAAGAAGAAAAAAAAAAAGAGGTCGGTGGCGGCCTCGGACGCCGAGTCCAAGTCGTCGTCGAACGAGAGTCTGTCGGAGCTGTCCGACGACGACCTTGACCTCATAAAAAGCAACCTGAACGTGCAGGACCTGGAAGAGGTGGGCATCAAGAAGCGAAAGCGGCGGATCGAAGTGCGCAGCGAGAGCAGCGACGAGCACGAGGAGGAGGACCGCGTTGAGCATCGAGTCGAGCGCAAAAAGCTCAAGCAGCCGGACGAGGCGGCGCCCGCCATTCACGACGACGAGGCCGCCGAACAATCCGACGAAGAGGCCAGCTTCATCGTCGACGACACCGACGACGACAACGACGAGGACGGACACGAGCGCGCCCACGCTCAAAAAAAAAAGCGCATGTTCGCCGACGACGCCCAACAAGAAGCGCTCGACATATTCGGCGTGAACGCGGACGAACTCGGCGTCGCGTCCGACGACGAACGCAACGAGGACGACAAAGAGGACGAGGACGACGACGAAGAGGACGAGGCCGACTACGACGACGACGAAACGTACGAACGAGCGGCCAAAAAGCGACACCGCCTCAAGACCATGCACAAAATCGAGGACATATTCGAGCCCCAAGAGCTCGAGAAAAACCTCCTCACCGAGCTCGATCAGCAAATTCGCATCGAGGACAAGCCTGAGCGGTTCATGCTGCGTCAAGTGGCGGTTACCGGTGAGCCCGACGAGCTGCAGTTGGAACGCGAGGCCCTATGGATATTCAACACGGCGCTCACCCATCTTCACGCGCCCCACGACAAACAACTTGAAGAAGAACGCATCGGCCGCGTCAAAGAAACTCTCAATTTCATACGCAACGAGTTGTTCGAAGTGCCGTTCATTGCCCAGTACCGCAAGGAACACTACGAGCCCCACTTGAGCCCCGCTGACCTATGGATCATTTACCACATGGACGAAAAGTACTGTCAGCTGTCAATGCGAAAGATAAATTTGTGCCGTCTACTCGAACGCATGCACAGCTATTTTGACAGCACTGGTGTCCAACCGCACCGGCCCATTGACCCGCTCGATTTCGAACGAGTCAAAAACGTCACCAGCATCGACGAGTTCCTCGACTGCTATCACCATTTTCATTTACACTACAATTCGGACTTGACCGCCATGAAAGAGCACGAGATGGCGGCAAAACGCGCCAATACCGACCTTGACCTTGACCTTGACGATTTTAAGTTTACTAAACAAGCGTCCAAAAAAGACGCGTTCAACTACTGCAAATCGATGGGTCTGGGCCGACTGGCCGCCCGATTCGGCTTGTCTGCCGAAAAGTACGCTCAAAATTTACATTTGGACTATACCAAATATGAGCTCGAACAGGAGCCGGTCGAGCCCGAGCAGTTGGCGCAAGAGTTTGTGCAAGAGCCGTTCGAGTCGGTGGAACAAGTGCTGGCTATGACTAGATACATGGTGGCGGTGCAGTTTGCCAAAGAGCCGGCGATTCGAGCGTACTTTCGCGATTTGTACATGCAGCGTGTGTGTGTGAATGTGAGGCCGAGTGCCAATCGAGGTCTTAACGAAATAGACGAGACGCACGCCTGTTATCCATTCAAGTATTTGAAAATGAAGCCCGTGCGCCAAATAAAGCACGACGAGTGGCTCAAAATGTGCCAGGCCGAACAGGACGGTCTGTTGATCGTGTCGTTCGAGTGTTCGCCGTTCGATCACAGTCGACCCGACGACAAAGAGGACTGGGACGAGACAGCGGCACCGGCGGCCACTAATCTAGCAGACAATAAATCGGTCACCATAGTCGACAAACTAAAGTCGTTCTATCAAAAAGACGAATTTAGCTACAATGTGGAACAGTGGAATAAGCAACGGGCGCTAATTGTGGACGAGATGTGCGGCAAATTTTTGATGCCCGAGATGGAACGCGAGCTTAAGTCGCGGCTCGCCTCCGACGCCAAACAGTACGTGTTCAAACAGTGCTGCGATAAACTCGAGAGCATGTTGAGCGTGGCGCCCTATAACCCAACCATTGAGTCCATTGATGACGAAGAAGACCGGCTCAGGGTGCTCGCCATCGCTAATAATCAAGAGGACGAACAGTCACAAGACAATTTATGTGTTGCGTGTGTTAATAGCGATGGCGCGCTCAATCAATTTATTTATTTGAAAAAGTTGCAAGTACGGTCACGTGATCATGTCGAGATGCGTCAAAAGCACGACGACGAAATGCAAAAATTGCAAACGTTCATTGAGACCAAGAGACCGAGGCTGATTGTGATCGCGGCCGAGAACAAAGACGCCCTCTTTCTACAGGAAGAGCTGACCGAAATGGTTAAAAAGCTGGGCTTGGGCGTGGGCGTCGAGCTGGTCGACAACGAAGTGGCCAAGTTGTGCACAGCGTCTAAAGTGTGCGAGCAAGAGTGGCAGGTGAGTGTGCCGACGTTAGTGCGCCAAGCCGTGTATTTGGCGCGCTATGTCCAAGACCCGATGCTGTGCATGGCCCAGCTGTGCAATCAGGACCGCGATTTGCTAGGTCTAAAACTGCATCCCATGATGCAGTATGTAATATCGGCGTCGGGCAGTCGCAGCTCGGACGACTCGAGTCAATTGCTTAGACAACTCGAGGTGAAGTTCATAAATGTGGTGAACGATGTGGGCGTCGATTTGAATCGGTGCGATGTGGAGCCGCACAGTAGCGGTGTGCTGCAGTTCGTGTGCGGTCTTGGTCCGCGCAAGGCCGCTCACATACTCAAGGTGCTGAGAGCTGAGCGGCTCGAGTTAAAAGGCAAATTGACAAACAAAGAATTGTCCACTTATCCGGTCTTTCCAAATCGGTTGTGTTTGGTGACCAAGTGTTCGCTGGGACGCAAGGTGTTTATTAATTGTTCGGGTTTTATTAAGCTAGATGTGGACAAGATATCCAAGGAGATTGACGAGGACGATGAGGAGAATCAGGACGAGGCAAATTACACCGATCCGTTGGACTCGACGCGCATCCATTTGGAGTCGTACGAGTGGGCGAAAAAAATCGCAATTGATGCGCTTGATTTAGACGAGAACTCCGAGGCGGCTAACTCGCGCACGGCTCTCAAAGAGATACTAGAGAATCCCAGACGGCTCAAAGACCTAGATTTGGACGCGTTTGCCAAGGAGCTCATGCGAACCGGCTACGGAAACAAGAGAACCACACTGTACGATATTAGACAAGAGTTGTTCTATAGATACAGAGATAAACGTGTACCTTTTACGCCCATGGACCCCGTACAACGATTCTACACTCTGATACACGAAACGCCCGATACTTTCAACAAAGGTAACTTGTTTTTTATTATTTTTTTCTTTTTGCCTCCTCTTCCTCAACTTTTATTTCATCTTCTCGACAACTAAGGCCTATTTTTTGTGGAGTTGTTTTTTAGGGTCCCAAGTTTAAGTCATAGTCAAAAAAATTTTGAATTTTTGCCTTTCCAAGCACTTATTTCAATGGCCACATTATTTTTTTGCCGTTCCAGCTAGTTATTTTATCGGCAGCATTATTTTTTTGCCGTTCCAGCTAGTTATTTTATCGGCAGCATTATTTTTTTGCCGTTCCAGCTAGTTATTTTATCGGCAGCATTATTTTTTTGCCGTTCCAGCTAGTCATTTTATCGCCCACATTATTTTTTTGCCGTTCCAGCTAGTTATTTTTATCGGCCACATTATTTTTTTGCCTTTCCAAGCAGTTATGTTCCAAGCAGACATGTTTACGGACCACATGTTTTCTGGATAAACATAAGACCTTGATATACTTGATAATCTTCATTTATATATCCCTCTCAGTTCCTTCTAATTTTCCATTTATTATTATTACAAATAACTTCAAAACACAATTTTTTTGTGCTGAATTCAAAAAAAAATAATTTTTACACATTTAACCAAATAACTGGTTAACACAAATTTTTTGTGGTGAAAAAAAATTAAATAACTTAATGGTCCGATAAATATGACATGTCACTAACAAATTTAGTGACATGTAATATTTGAGTGAACACTGATTTTTAAAATTGAAATATTCGCTTTTCGTCGTATTCTCATATAATATTGGCCATGCATCATTCAATGGATTGTCAGTGTTTATTCTTTTTTGTTTTATTTTTTGGATTTTTAATCTCCAAAAATTCGGAATTTTTTTTTTATTATGTCATAGGCATTTTATTAGGAATGTAATTATTAATCATGTTATTAATATTGAAATAAAAAACAAAATTACTGAACTAAGGAACAAATGTATTTTTTTATTTATATTAAAATAAAAAAAGTAATACAATTTATATCAAATTAGAACAAAAATAATTAAACATAGACAAAAATAATATTCAATTTCCTTTTTTACTGGTCTACCGCGTTTTTCATAACTTGGGGCTGTGGAGTAACAATTGGGGTCCTTTCAAGACGAATTTTTTTCATATTGGCTCTTGTACAGGCGGATCGTCTAAATCTGATTCTTCATATAGGCTGATACCCAAATCATTTACATTTTGAGTTTCATTTGGCTGACGAGTTAAGGCATTGTTAAGGTTGTAGCTCTAGGGCGACCTGGACGACGCTTTCTTTCAAGTGGAATGTTCATTATCAACAAAAGTCATAGCTAGATATCCTTGAGCTGATTCTAAGTTACGAAAACTACAGAAACAGAGGTAAACTTTTCCCTTTTCTCTATTTTTTTTCACTTGTTCTGGTTCAATGGACTCATCGTGGCTTAAGTTGTTTGGGATTTCTTTGATAAAAGACATTTTTTGAATGGTGAATATTGTCTAGCTCAATAATTTTAAATTTTTTGTTAGTACAATAATTATTGTACTAAGTTTTTAATAGATATTAAAAAAATTTTTGCTTAGAATTTTTTTTATTTGTTGAGAGCAGTTTTTGTCTTAGTCAAGTTATTTTTGTGCTGAAAATTTTTTCTTTGTTGGTGACAGTTTTTTGCTTGTGGGGACTATGTAGACCCATTGTTAATGGAAAAAATTTAACAACAATGTATTTAAGTAAATAACTCAAATTTCTGAAACAGAATCTTTATAAATTAAATTTATATTGTTGATAATCAAATGCTTTAACGTTGAAAACTTTTAAAAATATTGATCTCTTCTATATTCATCACAAAGGAATTTATTAATCTTGAAAATATTCAAGGGTATTTTCTCCACTTTTTGTTTTTGCCATTGGATATTTTGAAATTTTATATAAAGACCATACATTTCTAAAGCGTTATTTATTTCTTAAAAGCTTTTCGCTTCAAGCTTTACATTTAAGAGTTTTATGATAGAACCATAATATCTCTTAGCTAATTTATTTATTGCTTCTTTTGAAAAATAGCATAAAAGTTTAAAGCAATAGTCAAAATACGGGGGGATAAAGGTCTAAAAAAACTGGACCTTTACCTAAGTAGCGAGATTGAAAATCGTTTTAAAGAAAATAATTTCCTTTTTAACTTGAATTCATAAATTAGATGCAAGTTTTGTAAAGCTTAGATCTTGATCAACTATGAAGCCTTTTAAACAGATTTCCTTTACAACAAAGATTTCTTCATCACCTACTTTAATCTTATCTGGATACAAATTTTTCCTATTTTCAAAAATCATGCACAAAGTTTTAGACCAGTTTGTATCAAATTTGTTAAATTTTATTTAAACTATTTGTCGTAGCATTTAATTTTATCAAAGCTGAATCGAGGTCTTTATCAGCGAATCTTATACTTGAATCATCTGCACAAATTTCGATACTTAAATTTTTAAATAAAAATGGTAAATCATTAACAAAAATAAGAAAAAGCAGTGGACCAAAAACAGATCCTTGCGGTACGCCCAATTTTAATCTTACAGGTTTAGACATTTCACTGCCAATTCTAACTGTCTGGGATCTATTTTGAAGTAAGAACAAAAAAAGAATTATCAAAACCATAATGGAAGAGTTTTAAAAATAATAAATTTGAATCAGTAACATCAAATACTTTTATAAAGTCAATAAACATAAAGAAAGTTGTCAGTTTGTTTTTCTTTAATTTTTCTTTAATTATTTTAAGAAGAAAATAGCCTGATTTAAATGTTACTGAGACAATTTAATTCAAGATATGGTTCCTTAATATAAAAAGAATTAGATTTTACAATTTTTTTTTATTTTATGCCATTAAGTTATTTTCCAAATTTATAGGAACCAGAAAAGTTTCTGTCATTTGAAAGTTTTGATCCTTGCCGACTATGGACAATAACACAATTCTAAATAAGTTTGAAATTTCGTAGTCACCAGATTACCTGACGGTCAATCATCTGATAGTTTTACTTGCTAAAAATAATTACAGTACTGATTTAACGTAAATTTTCGTAAATTTACTTAAGCCAAAAAATGGCAAAATAATTTTGAACAAATGTCTGAGCTTTTGACAGACCAAACATTTGTGTGTCCCTCTTACAGGTTTACTGACTTGCCATTTTTTGGCCAAAGTAAGTTCACGAAAATTTACCTAAAATATGGAAAAATTCCGTAAAATTACGTAATTTTACAAACGTTAATTTACGTAAATTTTCATAAATTAACCTTATTTTACGTAAATTTACGTAAAATCCACGTGTCTAATCAGTACTGTAAATAAAAATTTGCTTGATTGAAAGGAAAAAAAAATTAAGAGAAACTTTGACCGAACACTCTAAAATAAATTTATATGTTTCATACAAGAAAAGTAGATCTTATGATCGAACTGATACTTTAAGTTAAAGTTCATCAAATTTTCTACAAAATGGTCGATGGCGCGAGTTTTTGGATAATTCTTTATACCATCCGACCGCAGTCCGTGTTTTAAGGATAAGCCCAAGATAAAGGAAGGAAAAAAATAAAATTGAGAGTTGACTTTAAAATAATAATTTAAGTGACTGACTTGACTTGATCTCTGACTTAAAATCAATTATGTCTATGGTCTAAAACAGTTCGATTACTTTACATTGAATTTTATTGTATCATATCAGGACTTTATGTTAAAATTTTTGTTCAGAAAAATTATTGTGAAAACAAAAATTTTTGCTTGTTTATGTCATTTAAGTTTTTTCCTCTATTTTTCTGCTAAGAACGCGGTCAAATGAATATTCTGCCGTTCTGAGCTGCTAAGAACGCGGTCAAATGAATATTCTGCCGTTCTGAGCTGCTAAGAACTCGGCCAAATGAATATTCTGCCGTTCTGAGCTGCTAAGAACGCGGTCAAATGAATATTCTGCCGTTCTGAGCTGCTAAGAACGCTGCTGAGAATAAATAAAAAATTTATTATTTGAAAGTGAAAAAAAAAAAAAAGAAAATTTTTAATCATTTATTAAACAAATTAGAAAAAAATAGACTAAATAAAAAATTAATTAATTTTTTTTAAGGTAAATTGATAACATGCAGAGTGACCGGCATAAGCCGACGCCGGCCGACCAAAGAACAACTAGACGCTGCCAACCCGGTCAAGGACGACAACACGGGCATGTGGAAATGCACCTTCTGTCAAAAGAACGACTTCAACGAAATCGGCAAAGTATGGGCCCATTTCGACACGGACGAATGTCCAGGGCCTCCGGTCGGAGTGCGCACAATGCTCGAGAACGGCTGCCAAGGCTTCATATCGCTGCGCAACCTGTCCGACAACCAAGTAAGCAACCCAGAGGACCGAATCAAAGCCGGCATGATAATACACGCGCGGATCCGCGAGCTCGACCCGCAAAAATTTCGCGTCGACCTGATCTCGCGGACCAGCGATCTGCGGGACGAGGCCCAAAAATGGAAGCCCACCAAAGACCCGTACTACGACTACCGGAGCGCTCAGGAGGACCGCGAGCGACTCGACGAGAAAAAAAAACGCGACCTTCACAAACAAGTGTACACCAAACGGGTTATCGACCATCCGCACTTCAAAAACGTCGGCTACGCCGAGGCCGTGGCCATGCTGAACGAGGCGGACGTCGGCGACGCCATCGTCCGTCCCTCGTCCAAGGGCACCGACCACTTGACCCTCACCTGGAAAGTGGGACCCGGCTGCTATCAACACGTCGACATACTCGAGGAAAAAAAAGCCAATTCGTTCTCGCTGGGCAAAAAACTTGTCATCCAAGGCGACGACTACGAGGACCTGGACGAAATACTCGCCCGGTTCATCAATCCAATGGTGCAGTTGGTGCGCGACATCATGTCAAACAAATACTTTAAAAATTTGAACGAACTCGACATCAAGGACGAAATAAAGGTCGAGCTGGTCGAACGATATTTGCTCGACGAACGCCAAAAACAGCCCAACAAAATACCATACGTATTTTTGCAGTGTGTCAACTTGCCGTGCAAATTCATGCTCGCCTACGTCATCAAACACAAAATGAGATGCGAGTACCTTAGCGTGACCAGCGAGGGCTTCCGCTTCAGACAAAAAATGTTCCGCTCTTTCAACGAGCTCGTCTCTTGGTTCAAGCAGCACTTTAACGAGCCGGTGCCCCAGCCCCTCTCCCAGATGACCCAGTCCCAGCCGCAGACCCAGCTGATGATGAGTCAAATGAGCTCGATGAGCGTGTCCAGTCAGCCCATGCAGACAGACGATGCGGCCAACACGTCCAAAGACAGGGCGGACTTTGAGCCGGCCCGGGCTCGCTCTGGCTTCGGCGACAGGGAACGCGGCCCCAGAGGGGGCATGCGGCCCAGGGGCGGCTTTGATCGAGGACGCGGTGCGCGTGGTGCCAATAGGGCCGGCTATGGAGGCACACGCGACCACTTCAGGACCAACACTGACTGGAATGTGGACAACCGAAGGCACAAGGACGACGATTGGGATGAGGGTGGCTCTAGGGCGCCGTCAAACAACTGGAAAAGTACGGCATATGAGCCTGGTAAAGATGATTATGTGCCGCGGCCGTCCTCGCCGCTACCGCCGCCGCCGCCGCCCCCCACCAGGCCCCAGGCTGTCATTAATAACGATGATGAAATGTGGGATTAAATGTAAAATATTGGATTAATAGAAGAAAAAAATTGATTAGATTTTGTGATTTTTTTTTTGTTTATGTTGGGGTTATCGTTTTCAATTGATTAGTCACTGTTCGGCTATTAAAGGCTTATTTTATATTTTAAATATTTTTAATTTTTTTTCTTTCTTTTTTCTTTCGATTTCTATCTCTCTCTTTTTTTTTTTTTTTGTTTATTCACATTGTTTAAATTTATCACAAAAAATAAATAATTAAATATTTTTGTTGTAATTGTTTAATTCCAATTTGAATAAAGAAATTAAAATTGTATTATAGACTTACAATAAAATACAATAGAAATTTAGTTATTGTTTACTTTTTTTCAAGCGAATTAACTGAGTATATAATTTATGTTATTTAACAAAAAGACTTGGATAGTTTATATTTTTTCTAAATTTTAAAATTAAATTTTTTCACCTGAACAAATATTCTGATTTTGATAAAAGTGACGCTCAATTAATTTTTGGCTTTGGTTATAGGGTTGTTAATCGAAATTTTTTATTTCGAAGTTTTTTCAAAATTATTTCACTTGGATTTTTTTTCCAAACCTTGAAAATCGTTTTTTTCTAATTGAGTAAAAAAACCTTCAAAATTTTTTGCTAAGTTTGAAAAAATTAAACCTTGAAATTTCAAATTTTCTTTTTGTGCAATTTATTAAATTGGAGAATTAATTTAACACAAAAAAATTTCGATATCATAAAATCGATTTATAAAAAAAGGAAATTATAGTTTAAAAATTTTGAACTTGAGAGTAATTAAATCGGATTAAAAAATAAAAAAGTTTAAAATTTGTTTTTCATTATAAAATTGACCATATTTAAAACAGACGGTTTCATCAGATTTCTTTGGTCATTTTGAACTAAACCTGCATTGCTGAAAAGGTTTTCAATTTTCAAAATCTAAACAACGCCTTTTTGATGGTTTGTCAGTAACAATCGAATTTTGGGTTATGTTATTAACTTTGAGTAAATACTTTGAAACCTCATTTGAAGAACCATTGTAAATAGTTATTTCTTTTAAACAAATCCTGCATTTTGCTTAAGCTTTATCTGTCTTAGACGCATAATGCAACCATACCCAAGATCTTGGTTCAATCAATTGCTTTTCACCTTTTCTTGGCTAATAGAAGTTAGGGTTTCGGTATTATTAGAATTTGTTCTATCGGTAAGAATTTTTAATATTTTTTCTAGTTATAAATTGAAAAAATACAAAATGCTGAAAAGAAGTTTTATTTGATATTTTTGTAAATATATTATAATTTGGAAAATGCAAAATCTCAAAATTAGACATTTCAAACTTGAAATTTTTGGACTTGAAATTATTTTTAAAGTCTCTTAATGTAGAAAAAATTGCTTGAAATTTTTACTTCAAGATATTAAATTTTAATCTTGAAGTTTTAATTTCAATCTGAGAAATTAAAAAGATTGAAATTTTGCTTTCAAGTAAGAAATTTAAAGTATGCAGGCATTTCGAAGTTTCATTTTTTAATTATGAAATATAAAAAAAAAATTCAATGTTTCAAAATTTAGTGCGTTTAACAACCCTATTTGGTTATTAATTATCTATAAGATTAATAGAAGAAGAAAGTGAATAGAATTTTATGCTGAGGATATTGTTTTCAATTAATTAGTCACTTGGCTACAAAATCTTTAAGAATATTGTTTCCGCACAAAGAAAAATCTTTTCAACACAAAAAAAATCTGTTCAGCACAAAGACCCCTCTTCTCAGCACCAAAAATCTAATAAGTCTAAAAAAGCTTTTTAGCACAAAAATTTTGTGTTTAAACCAAAATTTTATTTTAAAAAAAAATGCAAAATATTTATTTAATTTTTAAATTAAGTCAAATTTAATGCCTGGAATGCCATCTTTCAGCCAATTTGTTCCTTCCTTTTTTCTATATAAATTTTGGAATGTATTTTTTGTTAACTCATTTGTTGATATATAAATTTTGAAATTTTTCTTTTTTAATTTCAAATACAAAAAATTCATGCAAAATAAAATTATTGTTTAAAAACAAAATTTTTGTGCTCTAAAGCTTTTTTAGATGATTCAAATTTTTTGTGCTGAGAAGAGGGATCTTTAGTTGATCAGATTTTTTTTACGCTAAAAAGATTTTTGTTTGTGCGGAAAAGGGAGACCCAAAATCTTTCTTTTTCCTTTTTCGCTTTATTAATTAATTTTGTTTAACTTTATCACATAAAATAAATAATTAAATATTTTAATAAAGATTTTGAAATTTTAAAATAAGACATGGGAAATTTAGTTTTTTTTTTAATTCAAAAATAAGTAAGGTTGGCTATGAATAATACAGTGCTGCTATGATACCTTGAATTCACCATATTTAACGTAAATTTTGGTATATTCACGATATTTTACCATATTACCGTAAAATATGGTAATCTAAACAACGGTATTTTTCGTAAAATAAAGATAATTATCGTAAATTACGGATAATTGTTGAAAAATTCAGTGAAAAAAATATTTCCAAAATTTCTCGAAAAAAACCGATTTTCATGAAAAAAAATTTTTTTTTTTGAATTATTGAAAAAGGGCAAATAGGAAAAAAAGGAAAAATGGATTTTTTATTATTATATATCTTTTTTTAAACAAATTATGAAAATTAATATTTTAATATTATTTACAAAACAGATTTTATTTTCTAGCGTTTATTGCCTCTTTGAATATGGATCCTTTAAAATAAATTTCACATTTATTAGTTTTCCCAGATTAAGAGCTTGGCTTTTAAATCAGATCTTAAAAAAATATGATACAAAATTCAAAGACACAAAATAAAAAGTATATTAGTAGATTTGAATAAAAAATTCGAGATAAATAACTTTTATAGAAAATTAATATATTATTCAAGAAATAATTTATTTGGAACGTAGATAATTGATATGTGAAGAAAATATTTATTTTAAGAGTATTAGTATATTTATTTTTGATAATTCAACTTCAATTATTTTTTAATCAGCTAAAAGCATTTTCATTAAATTTTTTCAAAAATTACATACTGAAACTTAAAAAATAAAAAATTAAATAAAATTGTACAAATAAATTAAGAAAATTGAATTAAATTATACAAGGAAACAAAAGGAAAATAAAATAATTAAATATTTTTTTATTTACTTGTAAAATTTTATCTTAATTTTGCATTATTTTAATTTATTAAATATAAGTATAAAGGGGAGAAAGTCCAAAGTTAATTAATTGATTAAATAGCTTATTTAGCCATCTAATAAAAAATAACCTTAAGAATTTTTATAAAAAATGTCTCAAGAATCACCTACTTTAATACCTTATATTGATCTGCTCAATATAGATTTTAACACGCAAAATGATGTTGAAGAAGTAGAAACAAAATTTTTTTTTTTATTTCCTTGTTTTCAGAATGATATAAAAATAAAAAATTCAAATAGAGTCAAATAAAAATCATGAGTAAAAAATAAATAAGTTTAAATATAAAGTATTAAAAAAAAAATCAAGACAAAAATAAGTATTAATTAATTTGTTTGTTTTTTAAATTTATTTTGGGTTGTCCACATAAACAATAAATATCTACTAATAAAATCTTTAATCTACTTTGATCAATTTTTTACTCTTTTATAATAAAAAAAATTATCTTCTATAAATATGATTTATCTACTGACCAAAATTTAGCCCATTATAGAAAACCTTTATGAATGAGACAAATCACGTGTCATTTCGTGAATATCAAACATTTACCTTTCGAAATGGTCGTTCATTTTCAATGATCATCGACCTGGCCTAGTTAAAAAAAAAATTTCAAATAACATTTAATCCATAAAAAAAAATAATAAAATTACAAAAAAAAAAAATAATTTTATTCATAAAAAAATGGCATATTCAGAAAAATCCTCGGCATTCAAAGAGGAATTGATAATCAAAGACCGCCTTTCGCTCACAGACAAGCTCAACAATTTTCTTCTATTCGTTTGGCACCCGGAACGAAAAGAAATATTTGGCAGGGACGGACTTAGCTGGGCAAAACTTGGCCTCTTTTACGCCTGTTTTTACATGGCAATAGCGGGCCTATTCTGCACCATGCTGGCAATTTTCATGGCCATTATTGACAAGCGAGAGCCCACCTACTACAACGACTTTAGTGTCATGTGGAATCAAAAGGTGGACACTCTGCGAGTCGGTGTCAGTCCTGGCCTCGGATTTAGGCCCCAAAAAGATTCCATCACTACTTTGATTAGAGTGAAATCAAGTGAAAAGAACATCTCTCATCCCTTCTCTTACATGCACTATGTGCGCATGATGGACGAATTTTTAAGCACCTATCTAATAAATGACAAGCGGGGCGAACAAATAATTAACTGTGACTTCAACTCGGACCCGGACTATCTGGAAAAACAGTTCAATTTGAACAAAGTGTGCAGGTTTGAAATAGTTGAGATGTTCGGACCGGACAATATGTGCACCCAGACCAGAAACTATGAATTTGACAAGTCAAAGCCGTGTGTGCTGCTAAAAATGAACAAAATTTATGACTGGAGACCAGAGCCCTACGGACCAGATGACAAACTTCCAGCTGAGTTGGTGCCCTATGAGGAGGTGGTGCGCGCCAACCCGAGGAACATTTTTGTGCTGTGCTTTGGCGAGAACCAGGTCGATATGGATTTTATCGGCCCGGTGACTTTTTTTTCGCGCACGCCAGATGGACAAGGCAAATATCCCATCGGGTTCATTCCCTTCTACTATTTTCCATACAAGAATCAAGATGGATACAGATCGCCGCTGGTCTTTGCCTATTTCGGTAATATTACCACCAATGTGCTCGTCAATGTGATGTGCAAGGCATATGCTAAAAATATTTTCAGGAATAATTTGTACCGAATGGGCGCTGTGCACTTCGAGATAATCATTGACTAGAGATCAACAGTTCTCACTCAGAGTTAATACAGATTCCTAATTTTTTTTATTTTTTTTTATTTTTTTTTTTTGTTGTTGATGGATTATTATTTAAAATTGAAAAAATATAGCATTTAATTGTTTTATAGTTCGATGTAAATTTTTTTTTTCAATAAAAAGATTTCAATAGAAAGACAAGTTCTTCTCATTGCATCCTTTGCCTGGTATTTTTTTGAACAATTTTAAAAAACTTGAAAATTATTCAGTTGAAACTTAAGAAAAGCTTATTTTAATAAGTTATTTAATTAATTTACAATACTGATTCGACAAGTGGAATTTACGAAAAATTACGTAAATTTACGAAATTTTTCGATATTTTACGTAAATTTTCGCAAATTTACCCTATTTTACTTTGGCAAAAAAATGGCCGAATTTTTGTAAATTTTGGTAAATTTTCACTCAAAATAAAATTTCAGAGATTCTATTGCTTTTTTGACAAAAAGAAAATTAGCGAAAATTTACGTAATTTTACGAACGTAAATCTACGTAAATTTTCGTAAATTTACCTTATTTTACGTAAATTCCACTTGTCGAATCAATACTATATTTATTCCATATTTTAATAATAAATTGTCCTTCTAAACATGAAAATATGAGCTTTCTTTTAATTTATTGAGAAAAAGTTTTGAAAATTTTTTTTCCTAAATTTGCAAAACTGATATTATTCTAATTAATTTTTCTAAATCTTTTTAAAATTATAAATTAAACATAATCATACTTTAAAAAAACTAAAAATCAGCAGATAGACGTTTAACTCGATTTTGAGCATCTTTTTAAGTCAGAGAAGGATGTTCTGTACAATTAGATTTTTTTTTTGTTAAGAATATGATTTCTATTAATGAATTTCTAGGTAAGTTTTTTAACATTAAATTATGAACTTGGTCAGGTCCTGATGCCGCTTCATTTTTCAACCTTTATAAAGCCTTATTAATTCATTTAAGCAAATTGGATCATTAAAATTAGACTAGTTATAATTTCTATATAAAGAAATCAGGGTTAGAATTTAGTATTTCGATATATTTCTCAGAATCAATTAAATCAGAATTAGGACAAAATATTGAAGATAAGAGTTCTCTGAAGCATTAACCCTTTTCTTCATTAGTTTTGAATTCCTTTTCATTTAAAATCAAGTTAGGAATTAAATTTGATCTTTTTTTTGTTCTAAATTTATTAATTTTTTTCCGAAAAGGTCTACTTGTCAGTGGGTTTTTTCCCATCTTCTTAATAAAATCAAACCAATTTTGATTCCAGAATTTTTTAAAGAGGCCTTTAACTCAGATATAAGTTGATTAAAACTTTGCTTTAGCTTTTGACAGCGAGTTTTCTGGAAGATTCTTACTTTCCTACGTTCTTTGATCAAATTAACAATGTTCAGTGGAAGACTCGTTTTGCAGATTTTCTGAGAAAGATATGGAATGCTTTTATGTGAAGCAGGAATAATTTTTTCTGTAATTTTATCATTTAGTTGGTCTATTCTGAGGGAACTTTCAGTGATATTCACTATTTGAGAATTTAAAATCTCGCTGAATAATTGCAAGTTTGCTTTCTCAAAGTTAAACCTTTTAGCTGCTGATTTATTTTCTAATTGATAGCCCATAGAAATCGATGCTTCGATTGAAAAATGGTCAAAAGTGATGTCTTGACTATTTAAGACAATAAAGACGAGAATTTTGTCAATTAAAGAAGATGAAACTAAAAAAAGGTCAAGAATTTCAAAGTAATTCCTATTAAAAATATTGAAAGGAGGACTCTGATTATTGATAACTGAAAAGTCTAACTCATTGATTATTCTTTCAAACAATATGCAATTTTCATTTTCCCCAACGCAGCCTTTTTGTGAAAATAATTTCTTTCATATCAGGCTATTTATACTCTGTTAAATTAGCTAAACTAATTTTAAAAGAGTCTGAGCCGAATCTTTTTTTTTCAAAATAAATATTTAATAAACTTTTTCTCGTGTGTTTATCTGTCAAGTCGCACTGTTAGTCCTTCCCCTCTCATTTTTTCATCCGGACTTGGGACCGGCAACGGTATGATTGCAACTCAACAGTCAGCGGCCAAAGTTACATATGGGACGTTCATCATAAACAGCGCCACTCATCCGAGCACTTAATGGCTGCGAACTCGGCAACTATTTAGACTAGCTTGGAACCACAAACCAAGCGTATCTATATCTGGATACAAGCTTATCCAAACTAAAGACACTTTACTTTTTTCACTAAGGCTCTTGGACCCAACAGACTATCATCAGCTCTAGCTTGCAAGCCTCCTCATCCCGGCCTCTATGCGCCTGCATCATCATCACCCCTCCTCTTTTTTCACCCGGGCTTGGGACCGGCCATGTGGGCAGAGTTAATAACAAAGATTTTTTTATTTTTTTAAAAAGAAAAAAAAATAAAAGTAAAAAATAAGATAAAAGAGTAAAAATAATTTAAGTTATAAATAAGTTAAATATTACAATTAAAATAAATAAAGAAATATTAAGAAATGATAATGATAGAGAGTTTCAGAATACTTTTTTTAAATATTTTATGGTTTAGGAAGAAAAGAAAAAATTGTAAGGTATGTGTTCATTTTAAAAATTAAATTTTAATATCTCACTTTTATCCTGCTTTTTCAAAATTATATGAAAATTATCATTAAAAGACGAAAATATACATCTTATAAATTTATAATTACTTAAATAAATTTTTTGACACAACTTAATTTTTAGCAGGGTTGAGATAAAAAATCAATTTTGTAAAATACAGAAAATTTTACGGGGCAGTCGGGTTACTTTTGTTGGTAAAGGGTGACATTTTGCTTAACGAGTGAGTTTTCGGTTTAATTTTACAAAAAATTTGACAATTAGGTAAACACTATTAACTTGCCGGTCTTTAGAGGTGAGTCAAAATCTTGAAATTTTGGTGCAAAAATTTCGAATTTTCTCATTTTAATTTGCTTAAATTTAAAAATTTTACAAAAAAGTCAGCTGGTTGGGCTAAGTTACAATATAAAATCAGACTTGTGGGTAAGTCAAAAATTTAAGCCATTTTTAAGTCATTTTTAATTGAAATCAATTACTCAAGATATATTTTTTTTAAAGTTAAGTCATTTGACTTGACTTTGAATTTATTTTTAATTTTAGAAATAAATTTAAAAAAAAAATTTTCTTAAATTTCTAGATCGATTTCTAATTGCATGAGGCCTCGTGATGAATGATGCTATGGAGAGTATCAAATTTTAGCTATTAAAGGTATTATCAAAGATGATACCATAAATTAAGCTATATTATTTATGTAATTTTTAAACTTTGTTTTTTTTGTTAAAATGGTTATAGTAATTTTTTATGAAAATCAAATTGATAAACAATATTAGAATAAATATATTCAAAACTTTATTTTAATCGAGTGAAAATAAAAAATTAAATTTTGTTATCATCTTTGATAAATAAAATACGCTGACAACAATTTAGTTATCAGAATGTAAATAGAGTACCAAATGAAAACATTTTATATTATTATTTATAATAACTTTAATTAATTTCGTTTATTTTAATCCTATTTACTTTATTTTTTTTCCATTTTTAATTCTGAAGGAGCTCAAGCTCGGTCCAGAAAAACAAATAAATTAAATAAACTAGAAAGAAAAGTCTTCAATAGATCCAATTAAAGATTTATAAATATTTAGAAATTACGATTATTTTTTAAAAAAAATATTTATTTTAAAAAACTTTCGAATAAAAATTAAATTGTCACGACGCGTTTCGACCAAATGGCCTTCTTCAGGTTTTAAGACTGAAAGAAAGAATAAAATTTAATAATAAAAAATTTTTTAATTAAAAAAAGGAAAAAAAAGTAATATTTTACATAATAGAAATAATTGCTTTTCAAATTATTATTTAATTATTACAAAAATAGGTAATTAGAATAAAATTAATACAATAAAAAATAGTTTTTGAAATTAATGTAAAATTAATGTCGAATTTTCATAATTGAAATTTAATATTTAAATTTAGAATAATTTTTTACAATTCAAAAAATCAAAGTTAACAAAAATTAAAGATAAAAGATTTTTTATGAAAAACTTAGAGTTTTTATATATTCAATTTTAGGAATTTTTTTGTTCATAATAGGTATATTAAATTTTAAGAAAAAGTTTATAAGATCAGTTTCAGTTGATTTTCGAACAATGTCTTGTTTCAGGTCAGATTTAAATATATAGAATGAAAAATCTTCTTCAGCATGATTTATTTTATTAAAGTGAATAGATACTTCTGAACATGAATTAAAATTACTTAGAGATTTTCTAATATCTTTTTTAAATTTCCTAATTGAATATAAATGATCTAATATTCTTATTTTAGCTTCAATAGATCCAATTAAAGATTTATAAATGTTTTAGACAAAATATTTAAATATTAATTAAGTTTAAACTTTAATTAAATCGTTCTTTTAATCTCATCTATTATAAAGTTGAATGTTATTTCAGAGTCAAATTTAATACCTAGAAAATCTTTAGATTTTTTGTTGGCTTTCAATTTTATTTCCATATATCTTAAGATTAAAATCAGTAAATTAAGTGAGCATGATTTTTCAACTGAAATCTTAATTTTTCATTCAAAAGGCACTTCTCTAATTCAGCTAAATAGTTATATGTTTATCTTACTGTGACTAGGTCGTCGGCAAAAAGAAGGATTAATCATTATTGGTCTTAATTCTATTGGGAATACTGTTAAAAAACGATCTGAACAGTAAGGGACTTATTTCTGGCCCTTGAGGGACGCCTGCTTTAATTCAGTATTCACAGGTTAAATGATTATTTACATTTACTCTAAATTTTCTCTAATCCAGAAATGAGTATATCCAGTGAAATAGATGGTGTGAATATGACAAAAATATTTATTTAAATGACAAAAATAAAAATTAGTATGACAAAAAGGGCTTATTGTGTGTGGCATTGTGAAATTTCACATAATGCTTCCAAAATAAAAAGAAAAATTTTTTTATAATTTTTTTTTCTAATGGGAGAAAACTATCAAATCTGCAAAATTGTCTACAATTTAATTGTAGAACCTAAAAAATCTACAATTCGATAACAAGGACAACAGCAATAGAATATTAATGTTTATGACTTCAATTGGTATGATGATTTTATCTAATTCATTAAGATGGTATTTTGATTGTACTTTCAATGAGTTAGGATTCTTTTACTGTTAAATATTGGGTCTATAAAAGTTACTTTTATTCTACCTAGAATATTATTCCCTAAAAAAATGCTAAAATAGGGAAAATCACTCGGAGTAATTTTACATTACAAAAATAAAACTGAATAAATCTAAACATTTTTTTGCAACAATGTTTGCAGCTAAGCTATGATTGCAAAAAATTGAATTGAACAAATTAAAAATCAGAATCAGATGACGAAATCGACGATGATGATGATAGTGATACCACAGATTCCGACGAAGAAGTGACTGCCCCTTTACAAAGAATTGGAACAACTTTAGAGATAGTTGAAATTGATGATGTTGTAGCACAAAAAGGTAAAAAGGAAACATGTAAAATATGCAATAAAGAGTTTGTTAGATTAAAGACACATATGACTAGAATTAATAAAAATAATGTATAAAAACTGATGAAATAACAACAATTAATTGATATAATTAAATAATTGATATACCCTAATGCCTTGCCCCCTAATGCGGCATTTATTTTCAGAATTCTGGATTTTAATGCATGCATTTAACCCACTTTTTTTCCAGATACGCTGCGACTAAAAATGCTGCAGTTAATGTCAAAATTTTGGTATAAATGCCGCATTAAATATGTAGAAAATAATAAAAATATATTTTTCTATTATTTCTAAATTTGAAACACAAAAAATGTTCTTCGGACATAATGCATGCATTTGAAGTTAAAATTTTGAGTTTTAATGCTAGTTTATTAAATTCATTTTTAACACTTTTAAGTGTCCAATTTTTTTTTTATAATTTTTATAACTATTATCATAATTCTTACAATTATATTCATAACTGCAGCATTCAAAATAAAAAAAAGATCATGCTAAAAATATAATTCATATAATTTTTTTTAAAAACAAATAATTTTTATACGGAAAATTTTATGCCATTTTTATATTAAAATACCGTTTTTTTTATCAATTTAAATAAAATTTCGTGACGCATTAAAACTCAAAATTTTAACTTCAAATGCATGCATTATGTCAGAAGAACATTTTTTTTTGTTTCAAATTTAGAAAAAATAGAAAAATATATTTTTATTATTTTTAAATATTTAATGCAGCATTTATACCAAAATTTTGACATTAACTGCAGCATTTTTAGTCGCAGCGTATCTGGAAAAAAAAGTGGGTTAAATGCAGCATTAAAATCCAGAATTCTGGTTTAAAGTGCAATGCATTAGGGGGCAAGGCATTACGGTAATTGATAATATGAATAAAATATTTTCTATTAAATTACTTTTTTAGCATTTTTTTAGGAAAAAATATTCTAGGTAGAATAAAAGTAACCTTTTCAGACCCAAAAAAATATTGAGTCTATATATAAATATTTAGAATATTTAGGATAGAGTAAAAAGGACGGCACCTCTTTCAATTAAGCATTTCCATCAAATATTCTTGATCCATGGCTGCTATCAAAACCGAATGTTTCCAATGTGTTATTTTCTTTCAAGAAACAAGTAACCAGAAACATATCAGTGATTTTTTTTTCATATTTTCTTTGTTTATTTTGTCATTTAAAAATTTTTTATAATAATTTTTTTTTAATTAATTTTTTTTATCCCATTTCGCAATACATTTTCTTCTGCTTGTTTACTGCTAGAAAAGTATCGCCTATGGATTTCCAAAGAATTTTATTTTTTAAATTTTTTTAAAAATGAAATAAATTGTATTTTTTTTAAAATGAAGAAAATTCTAAGCGTTCTGGGTTTCAATTGGTGAAGTGTTAATTTTCCATTCTATCAAAACGAAATGCACAGGCAATCCAACTAGCTCAAAAATATCTATTTAATCTAATAAAAATAACACTGTCCAAAAATATAGTTTATTCAATTTGAATTTAATTAATCTATTAAAGCATTTTATTTTTTTAGAATCTAATAAACAAAAACCTTTTCTAAAAAAACCTCTATCTAAACCAAAGGGAATAGAACTGCTCCATTTCTTCTCATATATTTTTGAACATCTTTTCCAGAGAGTCTTGAGTAAAATTTTTATTGCGCAAAATAAATATCAAAGATTATATTTCTAAAATAATTGAATATCGTAAATAGCTTCTTGATTTCATATACTACCAAAGAACAATTAAAAAATATTAAAAAATTTAATTCCCAAATTCAAATGAAGCTGGTGTTTATTTTTGTCAATATTTTTGTGTTTTATAAATCTTTTATGTGTGTATACTACGATTTATTCGACGCGGAATTAAAAAAAGCCTTAGCCACAAATGATTCAGAGTGTTCTTTGACTTTTGCAAGTAGCAAATTTATAAAAAAATCAATTTTTGTTAAACCAGGATTTGTTGTTGTACAAATAAATTTTGAGAATTTTCAAAATTTTGACTCCATCAAAACCGAATGCATCACTCGAAAAGACAATTATTTGATTTCATCGGTAATATTTGTTCCATCAGTCAATGTTGTGTTAGATCACAGACTTGTATTCAACTTTAGTTCAAAATCTATTTCAATTTTACCACTTTATATACACATAACCAGATTAGACAAAATAGACTCTCGGGCTAATGCATTTGAACATGTTTCGAATAAAATTATTCTACTCTATTTTTATTTTTCACATTTTCGAACTATTTCGAATAGTTCAAATATTTTTAAGAATGTGAACGAATTGTTTTTTGCATTCAGCGTAAAGTACTACAAAAACACAAGTCCTTTTTTATTCAAAAATCTTTTCATGGAAAAATTGTCTTTTTTTGGCTTATCAAATAGTTTGATAAAAAAAAATTCTCTTACTTTTGTGGAAGTAAAAACAAGCTTTAATTTTACTCTAAACAATTTATACTTAAAATTCTATAAAACTAATCTGGATGCTCAGCTGCTCAATCATCATCTATTTGAAATGGTCAAGTCCATTCAATTAAAAGGCTATTTGGAAAAAATCCAAGATTTTTTATTCAACAATTTCACTAATTTAAAAGAGATCCATTTGGAACTTTACAATATCCAGCTTCTCTTTGCCAAATCTCAGCATTGGTTTCCCACTCATTTGAAAAATAAAATTAAATTTTTGTTCAGAACAAAAGATACTTACCATTTTCCAATCAGAGACTTTTGTATTTTTGCCAAATTTCCCAGAAACAATTTCCTAGTTCCAATTTTTCAAAATATAAAAAATTGTACTTGTGTCATATTCTGGTTTTATATAAACACTAGCCATGTGGTTAACACTTTTTGCCAAAATTTCAACCATTCTGAATGCGATTATTCGGCATTGATGGCCAATTGTCAAAAAAAAATTCTTCTCTATCCCAAACTCAACTATCTAGACTCACTCTACTACTCCGAAATTGTCAATTTTCTCAGCATTGTACTTTTGCCAATCTTTGCTCTTGCTGGTATGGTGGCCAATTCTTTTAACATTCACATCCTGACTAAGAAAAAGATCTTCATTCAAAAAAGAACCAAAAATTTTGCGTTTAAACTAATGATTATTAATTCGGCATTGAATTTTGCCTATAGCCTCATATATATGGTGCACCTTTGTAGCACATGTGTGTCGTTTTCGGCCATTTACTGTTCTCTTCTAAGCAAAAATATCTTTGTTCAATATTTGGAAATTTATTTGGTGGAATTTTTAGGTGGAAGTTTGAGGACAATGTCGAACATTGTAAATGTTTTTATTGCCATAGACAGGACTCTATTGCTGAAAAATAGCAGTGTTTTTAATCAAAAAATTGGAAGACTATTTCCGATCTATCCATTGATGGTCATGTTGATTTTGGCCTTTTTGGTCAACTCGGACAGAATATTGACCAGTGAGGTGAATGCAAATTTTATTGTGAGAGATTATTTGTTCTACAATGATTTTCCGAACAAGGACACTTTTCACAACATGTTCGATGGCAGTATGCAGAGACCATCAAAGACTCTGATGAATGAGAATGTCAATGAGAGGATAATATTCTACATTATCTACATAATCAAGTTTTTTGTCAATGATCTATTTCTTTTTATTTTGATATTAGTGATTGATGTGATCCTGCTGGTTCAGTTTAGAAGCTTTACCAGAATGAAGTGCAGAATTTTTAAGGATGCAAATGAAAAAAATATAAAAAAAGCGGAAAAATATGAGCATAGAATTACGCGAACAATTGTCATTAATCTTTCTGTTTTGTTCTTTTTTCGAGCTATTGAATTCACAATTGCCATATTGGTATTCATCGAAAAGTTAAATGGTACATTTTGCATCTATGCATCCAAAATCTGCACTAATTTTCTACAGCTCGGAAGTGTATTTTTTGTCATTTCGTGCTCGTATTCAACTGTTGTTTACTATTATATGAACAAATCGTTCAGAAAAATATTTTTGTCTTATTTTAAAAGGTTCAAAATTTGAAGCTTACTGTCGCAAAAATTTATTTGTCTTTCTTATTTTGTCTTTTTTATTCTTAGAAAACAAATTAAAGTAATTTAAAAAAAAAATAAAGAATTTTTTAATTTCACCTATTACATTTTGTTTTAAGCTCAGAATGACCTATACTTTTTTAACTCTAGTTTAACTTCACCTGTATAAATTTACTTATATCTAAATAAAATAAATTTTAGCGTATAAAACGATTTTATTAAAATTAAAATTCTTTTTATTTTTAAAAGATGTTTTCAAAATAAAAAAGCTGTATCAATGTAAAAAAAAATTTTTTTGTTTGAAAAAAAATTTAGATATCTTGAGTATCAATTCTTTTAATAAAACTCCCTTTTAATATTTTATAATATAATTTTGTTAATAATTATTTTGTCAAAAAAATAAAGTCAAAAAAATTGTTCTTTGACTCAAAGTATTAATCGCCTTTTATTAGTTTAAATTGATTTACATTAGAAAGACTTCAGATTTTCTCGTCACTTTTGCATCACATTTACATAATAAAATTGGATCAACTTTAATAGGAATCTGATGCAAATCCAAGTAACATTAATGTATGCCAATTGAGACTTTTGCAAAAGCATTTATTTTTAAAATGAAAGATAAAGAAGACCGTAAATAGACTTTTAAATTATTAGTAAAAATAATCGAAAATTTCAAATATTGTTTCTGTTTTTCTTAAAATATCTCGTTTATTCCAGAATTTTTATCAGATACCATCAAACAGTTCTATTTAAATAAAAGTTTGCTTTTTAAATAATTTAAAATTTATGCCTATTTTTCATTGCAAAAAAAAATTTAAAATTATCAAAATTGTTTTAGACCAGACATATTTCAAAATTTAAAATTTGTTTTATAAATGTTTCAAATTAACTTAAAATTACCAAAATAAATTTAAAACAAAAATGCAGTTGATATCACAAAAATTTAATTCTAAAGAAAAATTTCATAAAAACAATGTCTCAAAAAAATTTCATCCAAAATGTGATTAATAAAATGAATTTTTTTAAATAAGGAAGTATATACGATTTGATTATTGATTCAATTTACTATAAAAAGAAAGTAAAAGTGAACATCAAAAGTTTTTGCCAATTTTTAGTATTATTTTTCCTCCATTATGGATGAATTTAAGTGTCTCTTTAATAGAATAAGCTTGAGAATTTTTCTGAAAATTTAAAATATGCATTTTCTGGCGTAATTGTAATTTGTTAAATAATAATTATCTTAAAAGATTTTTTTCTCATCTAATTAATTTTTAATAAAATTATCAGTTGAAGTTGAAAGTGTTCAAAAGTTTTGAGCTTACCAATATTGAGAATAAGATTGGGTCTATCTAGTCCCCACAAACAAAAAACTGTCACCCACAGATCAAAAACTGCTCTCCACAAAAAAAAACTTCCTAGCAAAAATTTTTTTAAAATATCAATTAAAAACTGCCACTAAATATTTTATATAATAAAATGCCAATGATTTTACGTAATAAAAAAAAATTTCAAAATTTTAGGAGATTAAAAAATCCAAAAAAATAAAAACGAAAAAAAAGAACAATGACAATTCATTGAATAATGCAGGGCCAATATTGTATGAGAATCCGACGAATTTGTTAATAAACCGAAAAAGGTCGTCCAAAATTAGCTGGAAATTGGTTTTCCTTAAAATAAGTTTTAATTTAATTATTTTATTAATTTAATATTTAATTTTTTTTATTTATAATTCTATAAACAATATTTGAATAAATTATATAACAAATTTATTAAATTGTGTTATTTGGTTAAATATGTAAAAATTATTTATTTTGAATTTGACACAAAAAATTGTGTTTTTTAGTGATTTGTGTTAAAAAGTTTTTGGTTTGTGGGAAACAGTTTTTTAATTGTGGGGAACCATTTATCTCAATAAGATTGCATATTTTTGGAACTAAACCAAGAGACTATTTTTGGACCCAAGAAAAAAGTTAAACCGATATTCGAATCATATGATTAAATAATTTTTATGTTAATGAACTTCCCTTTTTTATAAACACAGTAACTTAATTTTTTTTCAAAAATTGAATATTTCAAATTTTATTTTAAATTTAAATTTGATTTTCATGTCCGAAATGCAAAGAACCAAAAGCCCTTGGTAAATATGAACAAATAAAAAAATTAATGAAAAAAATCAAGTTTAATTTATTAAAATTTTTCAATTAAGTGACTATGCTCTTTACGAGGACAAAAAATTTTGTGTAATATTTGACATTTTGACACCCAGGCCGCATTTTATTGTCAAATTTTGTCCACAAAGCCGCAAGTATCCTCGCTTTAAAAGGGTTGAGATTCAGGATTTGAGCTCCGAAGATACTCGAGACTTGTTCGAATTCATACAAAATTTTACCAGTCATTATGGACTAAATTCAGAGCCGTTTTGCATATCTTTTCATACAGGTCAATGGGCTAGCACACCAGAATTCCATGCACACATATGCGTTAACCTTGAAAGGTATCTGAAAATACTTTTGGAAAAAAATTTAGAAATTGAATCGGTAAAGCCAGGTTCAAATTGGAGCATGAAAAATTTTACGGATAAAATAAAAAACGTAAAAGACTTGTATATAGAAAATGTTAAATATTATAAAGAAGTCTGTCTGCTGAACGGTGCCAAGTACCAGAAAAAAGAAATTGAATCAATTGCTGTTTTGAACCAAAGCTCGTATCCAAATTTGATTATGCCGTCATACATTCCAAACATTCGGCTGGATTTTGACCTTAGGGAGCCAAAATTAAAGTTTATCTATACAAGTTTAAATCTTGAAAGTTCAAGACAAAAAGTATTTATGGATCTTTTGAAAGAAATGTGCTATTTTTCAAATCGGTTTGGATTTTTGGAAAAACCAAATGGATGTCATATTTGCATAAGTGTTGACTTAAACAACAATTGCAATGGTTATATTCATTTAAGTGCTGACAAGTTCTTCTCATTGCATCCTTTGCCTAGTATTTTTTTGAACAATTTTAAAAAACTTGAAAATTATTCAGTTGAAACTTAAGAAAAGTTTATTTTAATAAGTTATTTAATTAATTTATTTATTCCATATTTTAATAATAAATTGTCATTCTAAACATGAAAATGTGAGCTTTCTTTTAATTTATTGAGAAAAAGTTTTGAAAATTTAGTAATCAAAATTTTTATTCAGAAATCGCATTGGTGATCTTTTAGAAATAAAGGTGAAAAAATAATTTATCACCATATTTAGTTTATTCAAATTATATTTAATAGAATCTCAGATTTAATACCACCATGAGGTTCGCGCGTAGCGAACAAAAAAGATTTTTGACTAGAGGGTCTTGAAGTTTGATAGTATTTGAAAACAGTGGTTTAGGTTTTTGAAATTTTTGAGATGAGTTCTCATTCAAAAGTTACTATATCTATATTTTTTTAAAGAGCGCAAAATTCTCTATTAAATGATGTATTTTTCAAGTATTTTAAGTGGAATTAAATTGCACTTTAAACTAAAAAAACACATTTTTTTGTGCTTTTTCCAGTTTTTTTGATTCTCGTCGGAGGATTGACCCAAGACCCTAACTTTTTTATTTAAATTATAAAACTAGACAAAATTCTGAACAAATCTCAGGCTTCACTTTTTTTATTTAAAGCTTAATTAATCCAAAAAAAAGTCAAAATATAGTTCAATTACTAAAAAAAATCATTAAAATTTAATTTTCATCTTTTATATTAATAAACTATTAGAAATTCTTAGATGCTCTTGTGTTTTAGCATTAGATTTGCCAGAGAAGTATGTTTTAAGAATTTGACCGTAGCTCGAGATAAACAGAGCTATAATTTACAGAGCATTTGCTTAAATTTACAGAACATGTTTTGGGCCTTCAAAAACTAAGCCTTGGATTATTGGAATATTTTTGGCGATTTATTATTTTTTAACTAAAATTACTGAAACTTTAACTAGAATTACTAAAAAAAAATTTTTTTTCCTAAATTTGCAAAACTGATATTATTCTTATTAATTTTTCTAAATCTTTTTAAAATTATAAATTAAACATACTTATACTTTAAAAAAAACTAAAAATCAGCAGATAGACGTTTAACTCGATTTTGAGCATCTTTTTAAGCCAGAGAAGGATGCTTTATACAATTAGATTTTTTTTTTTAATTAGAACAATATTTGGATAATTAAGAATATTATGGTATAAATTTTGATGAAAAATCTGAGCTCTGTAATCTGGTATCTAATTAAGATCTCAATAATTCTTTGCTTATTACAATTTGGTTCATATATAGGCAAAGGATAAATAAAAATTTTTAAAAAAGTTAAATAAAAAATTTTTTTTTTCAATTTAATTAAATATTGAAAAAACTAGCTTCAAACTTGATTTTTAAAATAAATTCACATTTTTAAATTAATGAAATGTAAGTCATTTTTATATTCATCTAGTAAAATTGGTAAAAAATCAGTAATTTTAGTTAATGAATTAGCACACGCCAATATTTTTCTGTTGTTTGAATCAAAAATGACGAAAACTTTTCGATTTTTGTGTTTTTCCTAAATGGGTTATGTAGTAGTTTAGTTAGTTAATTAATTAGTATATTAATAAATTATCAAAATTTAATCTTATTAATTAATTAATGAGACATTAATTTATAAAAATTGTTAATTCATTCATACACTCATGGATACTTCATTAGGCCTGAAATTTAAATATTTCTATTTAAAAAAAATTGAATTCATCGAAAGTCTTTTAAAATTTATTTCAGCAATTCTTAATTTCCATAAATCTGATTAATTTTTTTCAAATGTATATTTTATTTCAAAAATGTCTATTTAATTTTTCTTTGAGACAGTTTAAACAAATATTTAAATAGAACTCCAAAAATTTAAATCTTTTTGCTCTAGTCTCTTTTATTGTAGAGAGGCGTAGATTACAAAAATCAATAATCAAAAATTTTAAATTAATACCGCTTTATTAAACATAAATTCAGCTTATACAAAATTAATCTCTTCTTAGAACCATGAAATTTGCTGATCGGACCATAATCAAATCTTGCTGGCGGTTTTCTTTTAGAGTATTTAAGAAGTTCTAAAAAATTTATAAAAATTTAACCAAAAAATGAGTTTAATTTTATATTTTTTATTTTTGATATTAGCAAAAGTGTCGTATTCCCAAACGAATCGTTGTGTCGACCCGGATGAATATTTTTTAAATAAAAAATTCACAGAGCTAATTAGCTCATCATTGTGGTATCACCAGCATGAAATGAAATATAAAAAATCCGTAAGTTTTGATGGTGAAAAAATAGACAATAGCGATGGGACATGGAATGATTTTAGATGTGACACTCAAAATGGAAATGTAACGAGTGAAGAACAGAAGACAATTTGTCCAAGAAGATATAATATCATTTTTAGACGCAATAAATATCCTTTTTATAGAAAAAATGCCATTTGTACTTGTGAGAAATGCGGTATATCGGACAATATAAATTTAGAAATCAACTTTTATAAATGTATGCCAGTATGGAAAGAAGTTCCAGTTCTGATCCGAGACAAGTGTCAAGAAGACGGTTTTTACTATTGGAGCCCTGAATATGAATACATTAACAATGGGTGCACATGTGGTACGACTTTTAAATTGATTTCTTATCGATCAACTCAATCAAAAAATTAATTTGAATGTGTTTATCTAAAGATGTGTTCTTTAAAATATCTATTTGAATATTTTTTAAAATAAAAATGTCTAAAAGAAACTATGTTTTTAGCATGTGAAGGTTTATAGTTTTAAAATATTTTCCCCATTGTTAAATAATGAAAAACCTTGGTAATAAAAAAAACGAGTAGTCGAAAAATTTATTTTTTAAATATATTAAGTTTGATATCTAAACTTGATTAAGGTTTTAGTTATATAATCATTATTTTGAATTTTGAAATAAATCTAATGATCCAAGTGGTTTAATTTTTTGTTTTTGAATCACAAAATGTATCCAATGTTGAAATAACATTGAAAAAGTGCGATTTTCCAAAATTTTTTTCAGTTTCAAATAAAAAAATAATTTCAAACTAGTGTTGAAAGAGATCTTGGAATATTTCTAACTGATGACCTCAAATCGACTCACCAAGCGGCACAGGCGGCAAACAAAGCAAATGCAGTACTAGGCCAACTCAAGCAAGCGTTCAAATACTGGTCCAAAAGTTCGTTTAAACAGCTGTTTATGGCATTTGTTAGGCCACATCTGGAGTATGCTGTAGCAAGCTGGAGTCCTTGTACCAAAAAGGAATCAAATATCTTGGAACAAGTACAAAGACGAGCTACGAAATTAGTTATTAATTTTAGAGACCTAGATTATGACAAAAGACTTACCAGATTGGGTTTGACGAGGCTAAAGACGAAACGTGAACGGGGAGATCTAATCGAGACCTTCTAAATATTAAACGGTCTGATTATAGTGGAATGGCAAAATCCGTTTATCAATAGCAACGCACTGTCAAGTAACGGTCCAGCTGGAGGAATTCGTGGACATCGAAGAAGATTGACCAAGCAATTGACAAGAATAAAGAACAGGGAGAGCTTTTTGACAAAAAGAGTGGTTAACGCGTGGAACAAATTACCGACTGAAGTTGTTAATGCAAAATTTAAAAATGATTTCAAAAACAAAACAATTAATTTATTTATTTATCTATTTTTTTTTTTTTAATTTATATTTACATAAGTGTGTCATCATGATGGATTATGATGAAATCAGACAGCTACCATAGCAAGTCTATAAATAGCCTTGCTCCGCAGCTAGTCTGCTGTAGCTTTTATTATTATTATTATTATTAAGTTAATGTTTCAAATATTTTCATATTTGAAATTAAACTCTTTAGTGAAATAGAATGAGTTTAATTAGTTTAATTTTTATTTAGAAATTTCAAAATAATATTGAAAATTCTTTAAAATTATTTATTTATTTGTTTTTCTGTACGCTACCAACCTTCAAAATAAAATAAATGAAACAAAAAATTTGAAAATAAAGTTAAATAAGATAAAATAAAATGAAAAAAAAGATAAATAATTCATTTAGATTTAAATTAATATTCAATCGTTGATAACTCGATCAAGTCGGTTTGGTGAACCATAGTTCGCATATTTTGCGATCAATTTTTGTTCTCGGGTTTGTGAACTAGAAGTTCACCTAATTTTTTTGTTCACACAAAGTTGAACCAAAATATAATTAGGTGATCAATTTAGGTGAAAAACTTTTATACTATGAGAATAAATTTAATAAAATAGCTATTTAATAGAATGCCTAATTCTCGATACTGATATAAATATAAAAATAAACAATTGAAGTTAATAATTTTTTTTTTAATTTGAAGGAGCTTTAGAAATAGCATTTGCTCAAAATTAAAAAAAAAAACAAGTTTTTCATGCTCGCAATATTAATTTAAAATTATTTTTTTATTTGAAACTGAAAAAAATATTTGAAACATCGCATTTTTCAATGTTATTTCAACATTGGATACATTTTGTAATTCAAACACAAAAAATTAAACCAAGTAAATTTTGATATATTTAAATATTTGAATGATAACGCCAGATATATCAAGAATTTAAATTTAAAAAATTTGGTTTGGACCAGTCTTGGACAAAAGTCATTAAGTCAAAGTCAAGTCAAGTCATTTGATTTGACTTTAAATTTTTTTTTTTTTTTTTAAAAAGTCATTTGACTTTACTTGAAATTTTTTTTTTGAAAAAAGTAATTTCAAAGACTTAGAAATAAAAATGGCCCCTTAATAGCAACATGGAACGGCAAAAAATTCATGTGGCCGCCTTAATAACTACATGGAACGGCAAAAGACTTATTTTTAAAAAAAAATTTCAAGTCAAGTCAATGACTTGACTTTGAAAAGACTTTAAATTGACTTTTTTTTTGACTTTTGCCCAAGTCTGGTCTGGACATAACAATCTTTTATGTGTTCTAAAATTACAAAAAGTAAATGACTTAGAGCTCAAAGGAAAGCTAAAATATTAAGCTTCAAAACATTATACAATACTTTATTTCAGCACTTTTATAGTTTTTAATTTTTTCTTTTGCAGCACCCACTAATTTGTTCCACGCTTCGCAAATGGTTATATTTTTTTTATAATAACTAGATTGAATCAATTTCCTTTTTTATTAGAAAATACAAAATTTACTTTGATTTTAGTATTTTTGATATATCTGAATCATTCATTATTAAAAAAAAGATTTTTTTAAATAAAAGAAAATACAGTCATTCCAATCCAAATCATTATTTAGCTTAATTTTTTTGGCTTTTCCAAAATTATGTTTTATATCAAGCATTCAAGTGTTTTTTTATAAATTTGAATTAAATTTGAATTTTAAGAAACTTCCACATTTTTCTGTCATGTCTATTTCCTGCAAAATCTTGATGGAATTTTTGAATTTGATTGCTATTAGGAAGAAAAATTACTAGGAACCAGCAACAATTAAAGTGCAAAAATAAATCTTTTTTTAAATAAAAGTAATTTAAAATTTTGCATGACAGATAATTATTTATCTGTCGGAATAAAGTTCTAATAATAATTTCACAATTTTACACAAAATTGTAAAGACTTACGGAGGCAAAGATTGATCATTTCTGAGGTTTTAGATTTGTCTGATAAAATGATCGTAATGGTCCCTATCGACCATTGTTTTTTTCTGTTTTTATTAACCACACCTGATGTAGTTGGTTTTAATGAATCCACTTTAGTCTCAAATGCAGATCGTGATCGTGTTAAAAGCTTCGGATAAACATGAAAAAAGTTTGTCAGGCAGCATTATCAGTTTTAAGATATGAGGAGAAGACAATGGAAATAGAAAAATTAATTCATTTTTTGATGATATTTAATGCATTGAATTTTTATAAGATTAGATTTTTATTAATTTATAATCTATTTTTTGGGTTAGAATGATTGAAAATAATTTTTTGCACATTTGTTTGTTTTTTCGAAAGAATCTTTAACCTTTAAATATTATTCAATTTTTTTTTTATTTTTTTTACTAATAAAATTACTTTCTTGAAAAGTAAATCAGCAAAATTTTAATCATTTTTATTTTCGTTTTTTCAATTTTCATTTTTTTATGAAATTTTCAAATTTTGTAAAAATAGCAATGAGAATAAAGCTTACAGGTTTTAATTAATTTTGAGTGACGGCATGCAAATTTCAGCAAACAGTTAAACTAACTCCATTCAATTGAATAATTTGGCTAATTTTAAGCAGACTAAATTTGAATGAGATTTTTAATAGAAAAAACTTGCATGCCGAGAAAGCGAGAACGAAAAGTTAAAATACCAAGTTTTCAAAAATAAATTTAATTTTTACATTTTAGTTTTTTATTTTTAAATTTGATATATTTGGTATCTGAAATAAATTTTTAAAATTTTTTTATAAAATATTTTATCTTCTTCCAATTTTAATATAAAGATAAAGATTAAGATGCTTTGAGTGATAAACAGGTTGAGAATATTTATCGTTTGTCTTAGTTAAATTAAAGAAAAATTAATTTTTTTTAAAAATAATAAATCTAATCTGTAGAATTTTATATTTTTCAGGATAATTAAAAATTAAAAATATAAGTAATTTTATTTTAATTTAATTAATTTCATAATTAGTGTAAAGATTTACAAAATTTTGAATCTAAATAATTTTAAATTTTGAAAAAATAATGTTAATCCAAAATAATCACATATTTTGTTAAATAGATAATGATTACAACGAAATTAAGGAATTATTGAAAGTTAAATTTTATACTTACAAAGATCGTTTTAAGTGTTAGAAAGTTTTCTTTTTTTCACACTGGAACTATTTTGGATAATAAGATAAATGCATTAAAAGGGAGACAATCACTATCGTAAAAATGAAGCAATCTATTAACCAAAAATTAAAAATCTCTAACAATTATTATTAAAAAAATCTAAAATTAAAATTCACATACTAGATAAAATAAATACCTGAAGTGGCTAAATTACTAACTACTAAGGCACTGTTTGCAATGACAAGAGAACTCTGGTTTGAATCAGATAAGTTTGGCTTAACTAAGCTTCAACAATGCCTTTTTTTTAAATTCTAATTCTTATTTAAAAAATTGGACTTAAATTTAATTGAAGTTTAATTTTTTGAATAAAATAATTTTTTTAACTATTTTTATTTTTTCGAAAAAATCTTTAACCTTCAAGAATTCTTTTATAAAGGTTTTGATTTTGATCCTTAAATTGTATCTTCTGATACAATTGATTTTTAGAGAAAATTTAAAATGATTTTGAAAAAAAATTCTAAGGTTTAGTCAAATAACTATTAAATATTTTTGTTTAAATTTTTTATGAAAATTTCAAATTTTGTAAGAATTACAATCAAAATAAAGCTTTTGAGTTTCAATCAAACACTGAGTGGCATCATTCAGATTTTTACACGAACTTAATTTAACAATTGCCATTTAATAATTTGGCTTATTGGCAGCAGACTGAATTTGAACAAGATTGACATGTTGAAAGAGTGAAAATGGTGAGTAATAAGACTTTGTTTTCAAAAATTTTCGCTTGGTTTTTGTCAGAAATGAACGATTCATTTAAAGTTTGAACCTGATTTATAAAATGCTAAGCATCAGGATTTTTTTGGAAAATTTTGCATGCATTTAATATATATCACGTAATAGGCTTTTTTTCTTAAAAGTCAATTAAAGCTATTTTAGGCAAATATGGGCAAACATTTTTTTGATAAGACAGGATAAAAATATAATTTTTCTTGCTTGTAAGAGAAATTTTTTTTATATAACTGTAATTCGTAAATACAATTTTAAACAGAAAGGGGTTGCAACAATTTAAAATTTAAGCTTCCAAAGAAATTAGTTTCTTTTAGATGCATTAATTAGAATTGAAAGATGTTTAGCTTTACTTATTGACACCTATGAAATCTTAATTTTCCCTTTTTAATATTAATTTTTCAATTTAAAAAAATTCAATTTCATAATATCTTAATAAGTAACTCTTAAGATTTTTCGAAAATTTTAATACTTTTTAAGCAGTTTTCTTTAGTTTCATTGCTTTAAATATTCTTAAAGATTTTGGTCAAAGATTTTATGGAATTTTCTCTTAAGATTACTATAAAAATTTTTTCAATAATCTTAAATTCTTTAATTTTTAAAATTTAAAAAATTATTTTAACTAGCAACAATCATTTTTTTTCTAATTTAATTATTTTTCATTTAATTACTTAATATTCCTTTATTTAACAATTTTTCTTTCAAAAAATTATGGATTTTCATAAAATTCCGTACTTTGTTACTTGGATTATAAACAGAACAAGTGAGTGCGGATTGTTCATTTTTATTACTCTTTATATTATAATGTCATGCTAGAACCATTGAATATCTTTCTGAATGTCAAAAAAAAAGCAGGTTTTGAATCAAGATGAATAAAAAGCCAAGCTACATTTGGGTGATATTTTTTTCCCTGAACTGTTTAATACTTAAGAAAATAGTATCTTTAATTACTAATTTAAATTAATTGATAGCTTAATAAAACTTTTTGTATTTACTCTTAAAAATTCAATAAAATAGCAAGTCTATAATATTCAAAATTCAAAATTTGTATTTCTCAAGTGATCCGAAAAAAAAAAATTCTTCATCTGTTTGTCTTGTAACATTTTCAAAATTTTGTTCACTTTTTTCTAAATTATCAAAACTACTTAACATGGGTCTGAAAGGGAGGTTATCTACCATTCCAAACTGCCCGGGGTCCTCCCCTAACTATTTTTTTAATAAAAAATAAAAAAATAAATAAAAAGTTAAGAACTGAATGCCTTCTGTAAAAATATGTTTGTGAATTAAATTTCATGATAAAAATATTTTAAAACCTTTTTTTTAAATAACAGTATTTAATAATCATCATCAAGTTCATTATATCCCAATTTCTTGAAAATACAATTTTAAAAAGAGCTTTTTTCATTTCATTTTTCTTATTATTTGACTTTACAATGGACAAACAATCTATTGATTAAATTAATTATTATTTTTTTAATTCAGTCTATTTTCATTTATTTTTTTTAATAATCAAATAAAAATTTCTGATCACTGAAACCAATATTTTTTAAACTAGATAGATATATTCACCAGAATATCTAATTAGCTAATTAATTTTTCACAGCAAATTGTCTAGACATATTATTAAAAAATACTTTTAGAATATTTGAAAAATTGATGAATATGATGCAGATAAATTTTTATTGCATGTAAGGTATTGTGTCAAGTTGCAAAATCAAGATTTTTTAATAACTAAGAATATCCAGAATGTTGGCATAATTTAAAGCATATTTATTTTATTATGTTATCAACTTTTTTCTATTTTTAATTTTTTGAATTAATTTTGTAAAGTAAATTTTTAAAATTTGAAATTTTTTTAAACTTTTAAAATTATTTTTTTTTCAGATTGAATAATAAAGCCAAAAATAGGGAATTTAAATTAGAAATAATGATATGTTTATGAGATTCAAAAGAGCGTCATTTTCCGGCATTCTATTCGATTAAATAAAGCAATATATAATAAAGAAATGGTAAATTAACTTAAAAAATTTATAATTAATACTTAAGGAATATTCAAATTGTTAAAAAAAAAATACATTTACTTTAAACTTTAAAAATAATCCTAGTAATTGATTTTAAGGTAAATTTGAAAAAAGCTTTTAAGAAAAAACGATTTACTGAAAAATAGCAGATTAGCAAATTAGATTTTTCGTAGAAATTTTATTCTTAATAACATTTGTGTTATTAAAATCAATCTAAAAAATTTTAGAAAATATGACACCTATTGACCTTATTTTTTTAAATTCTAGCTTTAAAAATACTTTTTCAGATTTAATTAAAAATTCTTTTTGCAATGACAATTAAATTAAAAAGATAGAAATTAAAATTTTAAAATTAATTTTAGAGAATGATTTGAAAAAATATTCTCACAAAGAAAACATGATCAGTATCTGATCCTTGAGCTTTTAAATTTTGTAGCTGAATAAAAATTAATTTTTTCCTAAGATCTCATAAGATTTATTAGAAAATTGTCGTTTGAGTTTTAGCTTTTAATATTATTTAGAATTATAGACTAAAAAATAATAAAACTTTTATTGTGTATTAATGTCGAAAAATTTTTTCTTTTGACAAAAAATATTCTTGAGTAAAATTTTTGTTTACTTTTAAATATAATTTATTGGAAAAAAATTTGGCTTTGATTGGAATTATTCAAGTTAGCTTGTTTAATTTTTTTTAAATTTTGTGAAATTTTAAATTTTGTTAAATCTGAATTTCTTTAAATAAGCTACTAAAAATGAATGAATATTTCCTAAAAGCTTCAATTATACTAATCCTATTAGTATAAGCTTGAGAAAATTAATCATCGCTTAAATTCTAATTTATTTTTACAAATATTTTATCCCCATATTATTACCGACTTATTTTACAAAAAAAAAGCAAATAAATCAAGCATTCAGTTAAACTAAGATTCATTTTTATTACTTGTCATTTTTTTATTTGTTTTTTAAAAAAGATTATTTTTCAGACATATTTATTGAATTCTTTAAAAATAACTAGCACTTGAAATCATACGCAGTATACTCAGACACTTCAACATGTTAGCGACTTAAATTATGCTTTTATTAGTTTAAAAAATAGAGAGTGGGATTAATGATCCGAGTTAGAACATATATTTCTAAATAATTGATTTTTTTAATCAAGTAAACTCTTGCAAAATTTAGTTGAAATTTTGAGTTCAAAATTTTAAATTAGTTCAGTAAAAATCGGCACGCAAATATTTTTACAATTTTAATGACATTTTATCTAAAAAATTAATCCAATAAACACATTGGAAAATATTTGTTAATTAGAGTATATTTATAATAATAATTAACAAAAAAAAATTTAATTAATTTTTATCGTAAATCCAGGCATGAAATTGATTATTATGTATTAAAAAGCCATTTTTTTAAAATTAAAAATTAATGATGGAACCTTTTATTTCCATTTTTTTATATTGAATGGTTATTGAATTAATTAAATTACCTGTTGATTTTCTTAAGAAATTTTAAATGTGATTCATGAAAAAAAGAAAATAAATTTTTAATAATCGAGCACACAGTTGTGTAATGTAGACCGTGCTGACTAAAAAGCCAGTAATGAAGCATTCTTTGACAGTCGTTTTCCTCGTTGGTTGCTGATTAAGCCATTAAAATCTGCTTAAAATTATTTTTTGACAAATTCTTTCTTCCATTATCAATTATTATTGTATTTTTTTAATTTAAAGGATGAAAAGACAATTTTTATTTAAAAATAAATTTCATCAAAATATCATTCGGATACTTGAAAATAATAATAATTTTAAAAGATAAATAAAAAATAAAAGAACAAATTCAGAAAATAGAATGCAATTTATTTGGATTTTTTTTCAAGTCTCTTAAAATCATTTGTATTTGAAGTGGAATTTTTTAAAGAATAATTTTAATTATTTTAAAGGGTAGATTTAAAGCGTTTTAATTTAAAGTTTTTTTTAAAATGAAGCTACTGATGAAAAAATCTTCTTGATTATTATTTCTTAATTTATGTCTGTCTTTAGTCATAGAAAATGAAAATTAAAATAAAGAAAACTAAAAGATCGAATATAAAATAATTGCTTCTTAAATTATAGTTTAAAAAATCAGAAAAATTTTTTTCGTTTCAATCGATCATGATTTAATTAAATTAAACTTTCAAAATTTTTAAATCCACTTTTGTCAAGTTTTTGATGAAAAGATAAAAATTGTCATTTTTTATCAGTCAAATTTTTTTTTGATTTTTGGATTAGAAATTCAATTTAATTCTTATTAATAATAATAAAAGTTTTAAAAAATATCTTTTAAAGATCCAAATATTTATTTTGTTCTAAACTTAATAAAAATAAATATAAGCTTATTAAAAATTTTTAGAGAATTTTTTTTATTTTTCACATGTCGATACTAATTTATTACAAGGTTTATTAATATTTTTTTTTTAAGTTTATTGGCTTTTATCTTAGAATAGTCAAATTACACGGAATCGATTCAATGGAAAAAAATTCAATCGATATTTGCTTTATTTTAACAAATATCATCAGATTATATAGTTGAGAAAGAAAAGCTCGGAAACTTAAAATGACTGATCAAGAAAAATGACAGAAAAAAGAAAAAACTTTTTTTAAATTAGTATGTAGAATTTAGACTCTAAAATTCAAACGCTTTAACAAATAACCAAAATTGTAGCATTGAATTAATAATTATTATTAAATTTTTTTTAATTATTAGTTTATTAAGTATTTTTTATTTATAATTTTGCATTAAAATCCAAAAACCGCAATGAATGTATCAGTTTGGAGCCGTTGCTAAAAAAAAGCATCAAAAAAATAAGCGCCTTCCTCATTATCCTGTTTGATAGCACCGGACAATCTATTTATTTTTAATATTACCAAAAGTCAATGTCTAGAATTTTTAATTACATTAGAGTACAATACATTATATCAGTCATTGGAGTTGTCTAACATAGATTTTTCAATGGCGTAATGTGAAATAAAAATAGAAAATTTTGTTTTGATGTCAAGAGATTAGAAGAGACTGCAACAAGACTAAAATTGGAAGAAAAGAGAAAGAAATTTTTAAAAGCTATTTTCATAACATCTAATATTTTAATTAAAGCTTTCAATCGTTTGTTTAAATAGCTTTTTTCTATTTTTAAAGCGTCAAAATTTGGTTCTTATTTAGAGATCTAGCTTGTGATGAAATTTATTTCTTGAACAATTGATTTTCATTTGAATTAAGACAACCAATAAAAAGTAAAAAAAGGAGACTTTAAAGTATTGATTTTTTAAAGTATATTTGGTCATTATATAAATTTTAATTAATTATTAATGTATAAAATGTCATTTCAATTAATATTGATTAATTGGAAACAGTGAACTAATAAATATGAAAAATCAAAAATATTTTCTTTCCATTAAAATCAAAATTTTTCAAAAATAACTGCGATTTTTTTAAATTTACTAAATATACAATTAAGCCTCGCAGTGTATTGATGATAAAATAAAACTTAATAAATCTTAGTTAACCAAATGATAAATTCGAAACTTTATTTTAGAATGTAATAAACATTACTGATCAAAATGGGGACAATTTGTCTGAAAATAATTATTTTATAATATTAGAAATTAAAAATATTAGAACAGACTAGAAAAAAAAAATTAAATAATTAACGTTTCTATAAGCAGAGCTTTAAATCTTTAAGGAACTGGTGTATAATCGTTTAGTTTTTCCTTTTAAAAATTACTTTAAAAAGTGAGTTTCTAAAAAAAAAAAAGTTGTTTTGCCAATATTCGTATGCAGGAACTTATTATAATTATTTAAAATAAACTCGTTTTCAAGGTTAACCTAAAATTTAAAACTAGATGATTTTTATATATTTTAAGAAAGAAATCTTTTGGTTAAATTTCAAAATTATTTATTTATTTTAATCAAACAGAGTTTAATTTAATTAATTTTTATTTATTTATTAAGTATTTTTTTTTATTTTTTGTCAAACAGAATTTAATTTACCAAAAAAAAGTGTGTTCATTAGAATTTAGGAATTTATTTGAGGTATTAATTGAACCTAAAAGATAATCTTACCATCAATGAACACATTTTTAAATACATATTTAATAATTCTTTAGTCAGTTGAGCCAAAGAAATAAAATACAGATATACTTGTCTTATTAATGGTTATTTAGCAGTAATCATATAACGGAATTTAAAATTAGTACCTGATGACAATAAAATGACACCTAAAGTAGCCTAAAAACAAATGGTTTCAAAACAGCTCAATGAAATATCTCATATTTTTTTAAATTGATTTAAGACATATAAATTTTGGAATTTGATGATTAAAAATTTGTCAATAATTTTTTGTCATTTTAGTGGCATGATTTTTCGGATGCTTTTATGATTTTAGTATCCTTGATATTTAATAATTATCTGTAAAATATTTTAAAGATACATTGAATAAGCGTCTAAAACATGGAAGAATAAATTTGCTACCTGTTTATGGGGTTGTGAACTTAGTATCAATTCGATCTATTCAATTCAGAAAATTTTAATTTCATTTTTACAATAAGATACAGTGGTGATTTGACACTAGGGTTTTTACCTTTTTTTACGTAAAATTACGTAAAATTACGTAAATTTACCACTTTTTACGTAAATTTTCGTAATTTTACACTTGTAAGGACTGGTAAATTTACGTAAATTTACGCAATTTTACGAAATTTTACGATAATTTTCGAAAAAACTGGTAAAAACAAAAGGGCCAAAAAAAAGCCAATTTTCAAGCAATTTCTTAGAATTTTTGGAAAATTTCAAAAAAACAAAAAAATTTTTAAAAAAAAAAATTTACATTTTTTTACGTAAATTTACGTAAAATCCGAATTTTTTAATTGTAAAATTTTGTAAAAAATTGTAAAATATGGTAGATTCATGTAATATCGCTTTAAATCAAAAAAAGTGTTGTTAATTTTATTTTGTAAGAATAAAAAGGAAAAAATTTTTTTTCAATATATAATTAAATCTTTATCTTTTAGTCCATTAAACTTTACTTAAATAAACAAAAAAAAAGTCATTTCAAAAATTTATTGAATAATTCGTTCAAAAATTGATTATTAGTTTTATGTTTTTCTAGCTTTTAAATTTACTGAACGCTGTGTTTTCAACGAATTTCTAGCTTTTTCAAATGCCTTTTCAAAAGTTTCTCCACTAGGAACAAATTTTGTTAAGCGTTCTAAATTTAAAAAAAATTATTTTCTTAAATATGAACAAAAAGACTTTTAAGTTTACCTTTAATTTCTATGAATTTTTTAAAGTCTTTATTCCTATAAAAAGTTATTGTCTCATGAAGCTCTTCTGGAAATTTCTCTTGAATCAAATTTTTTAATTCCTGGGTAAAGTCCTTTTGGGTGCCTTAAAATTTTTCTTATAAAACAATAAAATTAAATTAATTATTCATTGAGACTATATTTAAGTTCCAAAAAATTTTAACACCTAAAAAATGTTTATCATATATAAGTCATTTAAAAAAGGTATTATTAAAAAAAAAATTTGACTCAAAACAAAATTAATTATTTATTTAGGTTATCCCAATTGTGATTCAAAATAATGGAGACTGGTCAAATCATTAATTTTTTCCATTTAAAATAGTCTGATTTATTAAAATAAAAATATTTACTGTACTTTACAATTTTTTACAAAATTTTACAATTAAAAAATTCGGATTTTACGTAAATTTACGTAAAAAAATGTAAATTTTTTTTTTTAAAATTTTTTTGTTTTTTTGAAATTTTCCAAAAATTCTAAGAAATTGCTTGAAAATTGGCTTTTTTTTGGCCCTTTTGTTTTTACCAGTTTTTTCGAAAATTATCGTAAAATTTCGTAAAATTGCGTAAATTTACGTAAATTTACCAGTCCTTACAAGTGTAAAATTACGAAAATTTACGTAAAAAGTGGCAAATTTACGTAATTTTACGTAATTTTACGTAAAAAAAGGTAAAAACCCTAGTGTCAAATCACCACTGTATATTTTAGTTCTTTTAAATGCTTAATTTTGAGAAAATTCATTTGCTTAATACAGTGAAATCTCTGGTATTTTATAAATTGTACATGAAATTAAAAAGTATTCTATCTCAAAGGAAAATTTCTTTGTAGAGTTTTACAGACATTTTCGGATTAAGTAAGTTTTTTTGAATGGAAACGATCGTATTGGAAAAAACTTTACAGTCCATCTTTAGAGCTCATTTTAGTCATTTGTATAATTTGTATATTTAAAAATTATTGCATAAAATAAATATTCAAATTTTTATTCATTTCAAAGTAAATTAGCAAAAATAAGCTTTTTTTAAATCAAGCAAAAGTAATTAGAAATTATATTTTTATTTAACATGTTGTTTAATTATTGAAGTAAATAAAATCAACAATAAAAAATTATAAAATGTGGATAATATTAATTATATCAGATAGTTATAAAACATGAAATAACCTCTAAAGGACTGAAAATAATGTAGCATGAATATCGATAGAAAAAAAAGCCTGTTCAAAAATTGTAAAATATTTTTAAAATGCCAAGGGATTTGTATAAAATAGAAATTTTTTGATTGTTTTGGTAGATATCGATTAAAGATATAAATAATTACATTTAAAAATTTTCTTTCAAAAATAGATAAAAATGAAAATAAAGATGAAAAAAATAAATTTTAAAAAATTTAATGGAAATGAAAGATTTTTTCTTTTAGAATTCTGATCCTTTTTTTTTTTAAACAAATTTTTGTTAATAACTTTTTTATGTCAAACTGTAAAATTTGTCAGTGTAATTTTTTAAAAATTCTTCATGGGACTTACTAACTTTTTAACTTACCAATTTAATTTTTTATCATTATTTCATTTAGACATTTTTTTATTTGCTATCATTTAGTTTAGCTATTATTTAATTTTAAAAAATTTAGAAAAATATTGTATTGTCAAATGTCAAAAATTTGTTTTGTAATTGTACAAAAGTGATTCTGCAAAAAGTACGATTTTACATAAATTTGTACAAACGAATCCTATGATCTGTAATTTTCTTTTAAATTCACACCATCAAAAAACAATTGACTAAAATATAAAATAAATTACAGAATTTTTGCAGAGCTTAGAATCATTTTTACACATTTAAGCTAAGTCGAATAAATTTAATAAATTCAATTTTAATCGATTCAATTAACGCAAATTCTGGTGATTTTTTAATTAAAATAGAAAATTAAAATATAAAAAAGAAATAATAAGAAAAAGAATATGTCAATAAAAATTTATAATAAATTTAAAATAAACATTTTTGAGAATTATCAAGAATCAAGAAGAATTAATATATGTTCAATATTTTATAAATTTTTAAATAAATAATTTCCTTGCATTTCATGACTATTTATATTTTTTTTTTAAATGAACGAATGAATTTATATTTTTATCAAAGCATTAATAATAATGAAATCTTATTTGAAACTTACTGCTGTATTTAATATTTTTTTTAAATTTTAATTCTAAGTGATTTTTTCGACATATAACTTTACGGTTTATTTAAAATTATTTTCTCTAAAAATTTTGCACTATATGGTTGAATACTTAATAAAACTGATTGCAATTTTTTAATAATTATTCCATTAATAAATACACATTTTTTTAAACTGAGTTTTTTTTTTGAAAAGCTACAGGACTGCAATATCAATACAAAATATAATGTTTTAAATGTAATAAAAAATTAATTAGCAATTTTAATATCTTTATCTGTTCCATACTTATGAGCATTAAATTTTTTAGTAAAAATGATTATTAATTAAATTATTTTTTCCTATAATAGTTCAATTGATAAGACGCATTTATTTTTTAATTTAGATGAATTTTTTTTTAACTTCGACTTCTTAATATATGAAAAGTTGGTTTTTCACAATTTTTTTTTAATATTAAAAATATGCTTTGTTACTATCATTTAGGTACATTTTAATTAAAATACACTTAAATTAAAATTTCAATTTAATTTAAGTCTTCTTTTTATATTCTAATAACTAAAGGAATGAGAAGCTTGGAGCCAAAAATTGTAGGGAATCAGTTTAAAAAATTCTTTTGAAAAATAATTATAATATATCAAAATCTCGATATAATTCTATTATCAAAATAGGATTTTCGAAATATTAATTTTTTACAGCACAAATAACTGTTAATTATAAGGTGAACTGTTTTTCCAAAAAATATCGAATTATTAAGGTATATTAAGGTGTATTGTGAAATACTAAAATTAGAAGCTTTTTTGATTAAGGACTTATTAGATATGCTGATTGATTCTTTAAAATTTTAGAATATCGATCCATGTTTGCTAATTATCAATGATGTTTATGGCTAATTGAATTAATCTTTTACATATAACGAAACTTGATGCAACCCATGAATAAAAAATATATTTTTAGATAGATCCATTCAATTGTAATATCTGATTTTTATCTAGTTTTTCTTTTCAATTGTTTAAAGAAACAGAATTAATAATATATGAAATTAAATTTTCATTTTTCAATCTAGTTTTTAAAGCGAATTAATTTTTTTGAATTTTCATCATTCCTAAAAGGAATCGTTAAAAAAGATATATCTATAGAAAAGACAAAGATTGAAAATTTTATATTTTCATCTGCTACATTTTAAGATAAATTACTCTTAAAAATCAGATTTTCGTTTTTAATTTCGATGAAATAAAACCAATTTTTCAAAATGCGTCAAAATTTATGAGATTCATTTTTGGGTTAGCTAATTTTTTGATTGAAATCCAATAAAAAAATGATTTTCATCAATATTACATTAAAAATCAATTTCAAAACTTTGATTGAAAGCAGAATTTTTTATATTTTTTTGATATTGATAATGACATAAGTAGGTGTTATATTTTTGAAAAGATTTTTAAATATTTTTTTTTCAAAATTTAATTTAAAAAATAAAATGTATTTTTCTGTTTCTTTTTTAGACTCACTTTTAAAATTTTGGTCTATGGTGTTTATAAATTTTTAAATAAATAAATATACAGAAATTATGAGTATCTTTGTTAAAAAAGTATTAAATAAATAAAGAGCCTTTTGGCACCGATCACTCATATTTAAGTTAACTAAAAATACATTAAACAAACCGTCATTTTAAAAAATTTATTTTTAACAAATTATTTGACATGCAATAAATTTTCCAATATGGGTTTAATTTTTTCAAAAAAAAAACAAAATATTAGAAAAATTGTAAATTAATTATAATTCATCAAAAATTTTTGCTAATTATTTTTAATTTAAATTAGCTTATTCATCGATATAGTGTTCTTCATTATAAAAAGCACTGTCTTAATAAACTTATTTTAATAAGTTTATCAAAATTTAATTAAAAAAAGTCCAACGACATATGAGCAGTTATGAAGTTCCAATTTTCAAGTTAAAAGAAATTTGATTCAAAGAAGGCATAATATAAAAATTTAATTTTTTTTCTAAAAAATAAATTCTGTGAATGTATAAGATTAAAAAACTGAAGGGAATTACACTTATCTAAATTTAATCGAAAGCCTTTCGCTTTTTTAAAGATTTTAATTCAAGACATTAACAGGCTTTGGCAAATATTGTAACATTGGTTGTTTCACCTTAAGCAAAAATTGAGCTTCGATCAAATAAACCATAGATGTTTAATGTAAATTTTTAATTTATATACAGTCGAGTTCGGTTATAACGAACTTACTTCGAAACTCTCAAAATGGTTCGTTATAAACGAACTTCGGGTTTGTTGTTTTAACATACATCAAAATCTTCTCAACATACATTCATATCTTTTCAGCATACACAAAATTTTTCAAAACATACATTAACTTAAAAACATACAAACATGCTAAAAAACATACATACTAGCTTAAAAACATACAAAAATTGGCATATTAAAAAATAAAAAATTTAAATTTAAAATTATTTTCAAAAAATTTAATAAAATGAATAGACGGACAAAACAAACAATTAATTATAAATATAAATTATGTGGTCATTTATTAGCACTAGAATCATTATTAAATGCACGTGAATTTGTAAATAAGCCAAAAAAAGGAGGTCAAAAAAAGTCTACTAAATCATTAGAAAAAGATTAGTTAATTATTAATTTTTGACTTTTATTATCAAATTTAATTAAATCGAATAAAACATTTTTTTTTAAAGTTTATTACTAAATTTTTGTATTTTGAAAATTAAAATAAATCGTCTCTTTTATTTAAAAATAATTCTTTTATTTATCTGCTAAAATTAAACAGGACTAAATTTAAAAGTGATTTTTTTAAAAAACCAGTATGTTTGTTAGCAATCTGTTTGTTTTTCAGCCCTATGTATATTTTTAAGAATTTTGTATGATTTTCAGCAAATGTATGTTTTGATAAAAACTACGTATAGTGAAAAGATTTGAATGTATGGTGAAAAGATTTTTATGTATGTTGGTCAGCTAGACCCACGAACTTCGTTATATCCGAAACATAAAAAAAGATTAATTTTTTGATTAATGTTTGTCTGCCGCAAGTACATTTTCTTCACACAATTTCAAAATTTCATCACGACGTTTGTATATGCCAGACATAGTGCCTGGCGGTATTTTGTACTCATCGCAAATTTGAGTTTGAGTCTTTTCCTTGCTATCAATAAGCTTGATAAATTTAACTTTTTGACTCAAGGTAAAAATTTTTCGTTTCGTTGCTTGACTTCTAGAATTCATTTTTTTTTATTAATTGAGGATCATTTTCTTTTAATTTTTATAGATAAATGTGTGAATTTTCTCCGATAAAATTAACCGTCTTATGGTTAATTGACAGATAAAGATTAGGATTCAAAAAAAAATCATACTTTTTTGTCAAGTTCGTTATAAAAAAATAAATTCTACTGAGAATTTTTAAAAAGACTTCGTTATAACCGAGTTTTCGTTATAACCGAGTTCGTTATATCCGTAAAAAATAACATTATAAAGATTGTTGTTTTACAATCTATTGAATTTTTTTTCGCTATAACCGATTGTTCGTTATAAGCGTTTTCGCTATAACCGAACTTGACTGTAATCAGTTGAGCAATCTAAAAATCTGTATTTTTTTGTCATGATCATGATGTATAACATTACAAGTTAAAAGAGAAATATATCTATCCATAAAATCTCTCATATAAATTATACCTCCTCTTTATTCTTTCAATAATTCATTAAAAAAATTTGTTTATTTCCCAAGTCTCTCTCATGCTTTAAAACAAATAAAAAATTAGCAATATTGATCTTCAACAAAATTTAGCAATTTAGTATTTAATTTTTCCAGTCGACTTTTATTTATATTTCGTTGTTATAATTCTTTTTACTTTTGAGACTTAAAATCTAATAATTTTGATGTTTATGCGATACCATATTCTAAATTAGATCACTTGTCGTTTTCCAATGTTTAAAAATACATTATTGGATGCACTTTTCTTCTGATTTTAGCCCGAAAATCTGATATCTCGATTTTTTTCTGCGACTAAGATCAAATTAATTTTCATATTTCAGATATATTATTCCGCAAAAAAAATATTATTTCATCATTAGGAAAAAAATCAATTAAAATGTGAAGGGAGTTAAACTTCTTTTTCACAAAAGTGTAGGTTTAAGACTATAGGCTTTTTTAGTTGATTATTTTTTACTTTGATGTAATTCTAACTATGCAATTTAAAATTTTTAAAAATTTTTTCAATAGGTTTTGTTTAATAATAAAAATTGTCGAATTTTTTTTTCTTTTTTTTTATTGAATCAATTGAATTTTCTGGAATTGTATTGAAAAGATTCTAATTAAAATTATTCTGAGTTCATTCACGTGTGGCCATATTTCGGGATAACGGAAGCACAATTAGACAATAAAAAATTAATTAACTATTATTTAAATAGTGAAAAAAAAAATAGAAGACTTTGTATGATTTATGTGATCGAATTGACTCTAAGCTAATTAAAACAGTATTTAAGGAAATGAATTCCGCTGCAAAAGTTGAATTCATTTTTTTTTCATTTCAATTTCAATATTGAAATCACTGTGTCAATCGAATGAATCCTGTGATTAAATCTTTATTAATTTTTAATAAGTTTATCAATAAATTTTTTACACGCTTAAAAAAACAACCAGCAATTATGGGCCCAATCTTCACTTAATTTTATTTTCACTTAAAAATTCCCAAAATCTTTTAATTAATTTTTAAATGCACCAAAACAATCTATCTTCTCATCAAATCCATCTAAACATTTATTTTCTTCACTTTAAACAATTTTTCATATTTAGATTCAACAGTATGAATTTCCCGAACGCCACTCTTCAAAATTCATCTCAAAAGTTGACCCAACTAGAAGCTCTATTCGACCTAAATGCACCTGTGTTCACCTCTAACCTCATCCTTTCATTGATATTCCTTCTCGGAATTTTGTTCAACACAATTTCAATTGTTTTCATCATTTTAGCGCGAGCATTTACTCCCATCAATTTGCTGATCATAAATCTCGGCCTGGCCGACATCACCTATTCACTGGGCATTCCATTTTTTATAAGCCAAACGCTCAACTTTGACTGGCAGTTTGGTCAATTCGGTTGTAGAATATTCATATTCACCGAGTTCTCCGGGATCATTGTCGGAATTCTGACAGTTGCTGCACTCAGCGTTGAACGCTTCTATGATGTCACTGACAAAAATTGTTCCGAGCTGTCCTCGGATCGCCTAAAGCCTTGTTTCACCATTTTGTACTCAATTTTTGTCTGGGCCTTTGCTCTGTGCTTTTCACTTCCACTGATCTCAAGCATCCAACTAAAAAAACACAACCAGAATGTGTTCATATGCCAAAGTGACTGGGACGACTCGAGCCTGAGGATTTTTTTTGTTCTAAAGCTTTTTCTAATTTTCATATTTCCGTATTCAGTGATCACATTTAGTTCTTGTAAGTTGCTTAAATTTTTGAACAACTGGAAAAAAAGATTCAACAATTCGGCATTTTCAAGCCGCCGAACAAAAAGCAATGTAGTGGTCAGGCAGAGAAAAAGTTCTGTACAGACTTCGATGGTGGTTATAGGATGTAAATACGCGAGTATTGTTCATGAAAATGCTGAAGACAAGCAAAGCGAGCCAACTGAGGCCAAAATAAACACCAATGAGTCTAACTACCAAGCTTACTTGCAAATGGCAAATGGAGATTTGAAAGAGCAAGAGGAGAATGGGGAAAATGGGGAAAAATTCAAAATTGGTGAAGCTTTGGTCAATTTGAAAAAAATTTTTACCAGAAAAAAATCAACAAGAAGAAGTCTGATTAAAAACAGATACTTGAATTCGGTGAGGCGTAAAGCTATACGTTTGGTGTTGGCAATCAATTTTTTGTTCATCATTCAATGGTCTCCTTTTTGGATTTTCCAAATTGTGATGTTGTTCTCAACTTCCGGGGTTCGAAACATTCGTTCAATAAACACAGTGGTCAGTACTTTGTCTTACTCGAACACGGTTGCCAATCCTGTATTGTACATGTTGTTGACATACAATTTCAAAGAGTATTTGCAAAAAGGATTCCGCAGTGTGCCAATATTTAAGAGAATTTATAATTTTTTCAAAACCAGTGAATAAAATAATTTTTTTATTAACTTCAAATATTTTATTTTATTAAAAAGCAGTGGTAATTAATAATTTTTAAATTTTTTTTTTTCCATGCGAAAATGATTGTTCATTCAGTTCATTGAGAAAATTTTAAGTCTAAAAAAAACGAGGCCAAATTTAATTTTCTATTTATTTTTGTTTTTAAAAGAATGATTGAAAAGAAGCTTTTTACTTAATAGACATTACTGGAAGGCATGAAACTTATTATGTACATAACGCTGTACTCAATTTTTTTAAATCAATAAAAATTATTCGTCACAATTTTATAAATAATATTTTTAATGATAACAGAGATGAAAAATGTTTATCAAAAACAGATTGATTATTTGTTTTTGTTTGTAATTAGAAATTGGAATAGAAAATCGTCAAATTCTACTAATAAAATTAATTAAAAAGAAAAAGTGTGCAAATTTTATCACAATTGAAATGAATGGAAATTAATTGCAAATTTTTTTCTACAAATCTATACTAAATACAAAGACTAGTTCTCAGTTAAATTGGCTTTTATTTTTTCACGACATTTTTTCGTAAATTTAAATAAATTTATTGATTGCATGGAATTTTTCTAAATATAAAAAAATTATTTTGAAAATTTAAAATAGACTAGCATTTTTGAATAAAAAAATATTCAAAATTAAGTTTTTCTTATGAACCTTAGATAATGTTCATACCTTAATAGACTAATTAACACTTCATTTAATAAATTTATTGTAAAATATAAATATTTTATAGTTGTAGGATAAATTGTCATTTGGGTGGCATTGTTAATTTTAAAAAAATAATATAACAAAGTCATATATATCGCTGTTAACAAGAAAAAATTCAACAAAGATCCATTTTATACACAAACCATATTGAAATTTTTTTAAATTAAAAAGTTTTTTGAAAAAATAAAACAGTAAGGTAATCAAGTTAAATAATTTAAATTTTGAAACAAATTCTAAAAAAATTAAATTTTTGTTATTGAAAATCGAAAGTTTGAATATTGAAAATTTTGGCACAAAGCAATTGATTAATCTTGAATAAGAATATTTGTATGTTTTTTCACCACTTTATTATTTAGCCAACCAACATTTTGTTTTGAGTCAATTTCTTTAGTTTTTCTTTCAAATTAGAGGATGAGTTATTATAAAAACTGCATTTAAGAGAAAATGAAATAACTCTCTGAAACATTCTATGATGCTGGAATGAATAAAGACCAAATTTGTCTTAAAAATTGTTTATTTCATTAAAGCTAATTGATTTAAATTTTGAATTTAAAAGCTTTATGATAGATAAATAATATTTATTTGCTTATTTTAAGATTGCTTCCTTTGAAAAATAACATAAAAGAAAAGAAGAATAATCAGAAAAAAAATTGGACTATTATATTATTACAGAAATTGCAAGATAGAAAATTCATTTGATAAAAAAAAGTTTCCCATTAACTTTGATTGATAAACTGAATGCAAATTTTTTAAAATTAAGATCTTGATCAACTATAATATTAAAACCCAAAAAAACAAACTTCCTTTACAACCAGTATATCTTCTCCGCTTATTTTGATTTTTTCTGGGACCAAAGATTTCTTACTTGCAAAAATCATGCAATAAGTCTTAGACCAATTCATATCTTTTTAATTAAATTTAAACCATTCATTTAAATTTTTTTATGTTAAATTTAAACTTATCAAAAATATTTCAAGATCTTTATCAGAGATGCTTAATGTTGTATCATCTGCAAACATTTTGATATTAAAATTTTTAAAAATGAATTGTAAATCATTCACAAAAATAATAAAAAGAAGAGGGCTTAAACAGATCCCTTGTTAGGATCGTTTCAATTCAGACAAACTTTAATAACTTTCTTAATGTAAGGAATAATAAAGTTCTATAAAATGCTTAATATTTAAGCTATTTTGCTAAATAGATGCCTGCACAAACTCGGCAAAGTAATGGCACCGAATATTAGAAAAATTTTTGTGGCGGGAAAATTCGTAAATCACCGGCAAAGTAATCAAAGAATACTTTTAATGAGTGAATTTTTTTAGAATTTTTGCCGAGACTAGAATAAGGTGATACATTCGAGTTTTAAAATTCACATTGCCAACTGAAAAATGCTAATGTTCCTTAAAAAATAACTCAAAATAATTAAAATAATAAAATGTATGATCAGAATTATAAAATATGATAAATTAAATATTTGAAATATGTTTTTCTTATGAATTTTTATGTTTAAAGCCATTAGAAAAATAAGAAAAGTTCTAAATGAATAATGTTTTTATTTTATGAAAATTTGATTTTGTACAAGTAAAATAATTTTTACGGTACCATAATTATTGTCAAAAATTAAACTATGCGATTAATTCAGATATTTCAATGTTATATCTCGACAAAAATTGAAAAAACGCTAAAATATGGAAAATATTAGTGTTCAATGTAGTACATGAATAATGAGAAATTTAAGAAAAAATCAAAAAACTTTTTTCTATATGACAAGTGATTTTAAAATGAATTATCAACTTGAAAATGAACACTTAATAAATTAAAATATCAAAAGCCAATTAAAAAAATAGAAGCGCTTTAAGTGTAAGTGATTGTCATGAGACACATTTTGCTCTATTAAGTTATTATCTTAGCCTTAATATATAAGTAAATTGTTTGACAATTTTGAAGGCTAATGCTATTTCATTATTTTTGAAAAGCTATGGTGCTTAGCTTTGATTACTAAATAATAACAAAATGGCCTCTAACCATCATAAAAACTCTAATAATCATTTTCTAAAAAAATACTTAAATTTTTATTTGTTTTTATTTTGAAATTATTTGTTTAAATTGTTCCATTTTTCTCTAAATTTTTTATATTCTCAATAAATTAAAGCCTTATTTTTTCTAGCTCTAAAGTTGAATTCAATTTTTAATTTTTTTCAAAAATCATTTAAAAAATTAAAAGCAGATTTTGAATTGAAAAATTTGCTATTAAAATCATGCCTAAATTAGTAAATGTGATCCATTAAATTTTTTTGATATGATAATATAAGACCGAATGCTCACTTTTTTAATCGTTAGTCAGAAACGATTATTTAGGCACATTTTATTAACCTTGATAAAAAAAACTAAACTCATATTTCGTATTTTTATCGTATTTAAAAAAATTAAGAAATTTAACCTATTCCTATTTTAGAAAGAAGTAAGATGCAAAACCCATCCGATAAGATTATTAAGACTATGCAGAAAAAAATTTGCATCAAAAGCTGAAAAAAAAATTTTTTTATATTTTTAATGCCGCTCTAAAATTAAAGAATTTTCGGCATAAAAATGAAGACCTTTTTGACAGGGATTATAATTGTGTGGTCCGAGATTTGATCATAAGTTTAGTATTTTTCTTACATAAGAAATTTTTCAAAAGATAATTTTTTATCATTGCCGAAAATTGTAGAAAAAAATGTTTCCAAGCACACAAATTAAAATTAGATAACATTTTATTGCTGAAGAACATTCATCGAACATATCCTTATCTGTTCAAAACATTTGCTTGTATCGAAAAAAAATTATCTCTTTGTTGAAATTTTTTTTTAAATAAATAACCTGGAATGTCTCAAAATTTTACTCCTAATATTTATTAATAAATAAAAAAAATTCAGAATTTTTATTTTATTTATAACTTTGTGTCTATTTCTGGTCGAATGGTTACTCTAGATTCGCACAAGGCTTGGCCTTTCTCAGCTTATTTTTACAAGCCTTGAATTTCTTGAAATTATTTTCTTAAGATAAGGTGCTATCTTATAATTCAATTTATGATCAATCTACTGTCTTTTTTTAAGAGTATATTAAACTACAAAAGTTCTTTTTTTAAGCAAAATTTTTTAACATTTACACCGATAATATGAATGAACAGGAATTTGTTCATAACCCAAGTCCATTACCTGAGACCGGATTTTTCTCCAAGCTGACATTTAGCTGGATAAACCCTCTGCTAAAACTTGGTCGTAAAAAACAACTGCAATTGTCTGATTTATATAGTCCAGTGTATGATGATGAAGCTGAAAAAATAACTGAAGAACTTGAAAAGTAGTCTTTTTAATTAAATTTAAAAAATAAAAATAAAATTTTCCAAAAAAGAGAATGGATCAATGAGCAAAAGACTCATTCAGAGCCAAGTTTGGCAAGAGTGTTGATGAGATGGTATAGAAGAAAAGCGATTATAAATGCTTTATTTATAATATTTCAAGTAAAATATTTATTTTTTTTAAAGTTAAATACAATTCCAATTTAAAGGAAATAATAAAAATAATCCAGCCATTGTTTATTTCTATAATTCTGCGGTATTTTAATGGAACAATGGAAATTACAGAAGCTTTAATATATGCTGGAGTCATTTCGGTTTGTTCTATAATTGTAGGCATCCTGCACCATCCGTACTACTTGAACGCTTGTCGATACGGGATGAGGCTGAGGGTAGCAAGTTCTGGTTTGATTTATAAAAAAATTTTGCGACTAAGCTTAAAAACCTTGGATTCAAAATCAGCTGGAGACATTATAAACTTATTGTCGACTGATGGTACTAGGATAGAATATGGCATTTATTATTTGCCATATCTAATCACAGGTCCCATTCAAATGGTGATTGTGATCGTAATTATTTACCTTGAAGTTGGATTTACTTTTTTGGCTGGTCTCTTACTATTGGCACTGATTGTTCCGGCAAAAGCTTTCATTGTCAGACAATTTAATAAATACAGATCAAAAAACTGTCAAAAAAGTGATGAACGAGTAACTGTATTGACTGAAATTTTGAATAGTATTAAAATAATTAAAATGTATTGTTGGGAAATACCTTTTAGCAAAAAAGTAACTGATTTAAGAAAGTAAGTTAATTTTATCAGAGAAAATTTTTTTTTAATTTAATTTAATTTAGCCAAGAACTGCGCTATCAAACTCTTTTAAATCTAGTCCAATCTCTTACAGCTACCATTGATACAATAATGGCAACTCTAATGTCTTTTTTGAACATTTCCTTTTTCATTGCATTCGCAGGTATTCCTCTGGTTCCGAGCTTCATTGTCTTCTCAATTGGCTTTTATATGCGTTTGTGTAATTCAGTTGGATTTAACTTTTCGAGAGCTGTTGTCTCTGTGGTCAACTTTAGAGTGAGTGCCAAACGTGTGGGTGATTTTTTGCTCATGAAAGAACTTGACATGAAACCAGTGCCTGTTCCCAATGATCCAGATCTAGCTATAGAAATAGAAAATTTAAATTTTAGTTGGAAACAAGATGAATTTAGTCTAAAAAACATAAATGTCCAAGTCAAAAAAGGAGATTTTGTTTCAATTGTTGGACCAGTTGGTTCAGGAAAAGTAAAAGAAATTTTGTTTTTTTGTTTAGATTTTTATCTTTTTTGTTGAGTCTAGAGCTCTCTGTTACTTGGCATTGTTGGTGAATTGGAAAATTACAGTGGAAAAATTTTTAAAGATGGAAAAATATTTTATTTAACTCAACAGCCATGGGTTTTTACAGCAAGTATTCGACAAAATATAACTTTTGGTCTGCCATACATCAAAGAAAAATTTGATAAAATTGTAGAGGTGTGCTCTTTGAAAAAAGTAATTAAATTTATATTTTAATTAAATTAGATTATTAATTAATAATTGATTTTAGGATCTTGAGCTGTTGACTTATGGTGAACAGACTTTGGTCGGCGAAAAGGGAATCAATCTTAGTGGAGGACAAAGAGCACGCATCTGTCTGTATGCATATAAATTAAAATCAAATAATTTAAGCATTTGGTGACATGTTTTTTGATAATAGTTATCTTTCTATTTTATCATCACGTTGCATGTCATCAAATGATTTATTTATACTTTTTATTATTTATTAGTAAAAATAAATTTTTCACATTTTAGAGCACGAGCTTTATATTCTGATGCAGACATTTATCTATTTGATGACACATTAAGTGCGGTCGATGGAACAGTAGCGAAAAATATAATGAAAAAGTAAGAATTCATATACAGTGTTTAAAGTTTAACTTAATAAAGTGTAAGATTACACCATTTTACGTAATTTTACGTCATAAAATGTAATTTACATAATAATACATCATTTCTTGTATGTAAGAAAATGTATTCAATATTATCTTACGTAATTTTACGTAATATTACACTAGTTTAGTACTTTTTCTTACAATTAGCCCTCTTACAATGTAATTTTCTGTCATATTTTTTAAGTAAAGTAAATATTAGGAAAGTACCCATATTTTTTTTATAAAATTCAAATTTTTATTAATTTTTCACTTTTTACTCTAAAATTCAGTTTTTTTGGCCATAAGCGTTTTTGACGAAACTTTGTTAAACTAGTGTTATTTTAAGTAAAATACTTAAGATTATGTTATCTTACATTTTCTTACATACAAGAAATGATGTAATATTATGTAAGCTTACATTTTCTGGCGTAAAATTACGTAAAATGATGTAATCTTACCCATTATACAGTTTAACTTTAAACACTGTATTTTTAACTAAAATGACCCTATTTTTATTTAAAGATGCATTAATGGATACTTGAAATACAAAACCAGGATTTTGATTACACATCAAGTTCACCATTTAGAAACTGCAGATATAATCTATGTCATAAAAGATGTACTTTATTAATTATAAAAACATTAAAAATTTTAAGTAAATAAGTAAATAAGTAAATAAGTTTTTTTTTAATTAAAAGGGAACAATAGAAGCTGAAGGAAAATATAATGATTTGTTGAAATCTCACCTAGCTGAACTTAGCAGCATGGAAGACGCTGAATCTGGAGGTGACTTTGACTCAATGGAGGAAATACCCGACGAAAAAGCAGAGTCTAAAAAACGAGAGGCAAATCAGCTACCAGAAGATTTGAAAGCAAAACAAGATGTAAAGTTGAAAATATTGAAATAAAAATTATTTTGAATTTATTATTTATAGCTTATTAAAAAAGAAAGAGAAGAAGTTCAGCAGAAAGGTGCCGTAGGATGGAGCGCTTATATTGCTTATTTCACTGCTGGATTCGGATATTTGGGTGTAATAGTTGTCATAGTTCTTTTTATTGCAGCTCAAACAATGACAATTTCTGCCGATTATTGGCTGTCTATTTGGTCAAATTTGGAAGAAGAATTTGAAAACAAACAAAAGCTAATTAAAAGCTGTCTACAAAATTTGGAAACTCAAAATGTGAATTGTACCCAGATACTTTTTGATATTGACTCAAATACTGATCCATCTTCAATCAATTTAATTTATGATGATAGGGAACGATCTTACAAAATTTATTTAAGTAAACAAAAATTAAATTTAATAAAAAAATTAAAAAAAAAAAAAAATTTTAGCGCTGGTATGCATTGCTTTTTTTGTGGTCGCAGTTCGTTCGGTTGCCTTCTTCATGCTTTGTGTAAAAAATTCCAAGAATACTTACCAAAAATTGTTTGCTAGTGTTAGAGATACAACCATTAGATTTTTCGATCTTAATCCGATAGGTAAGACAAAAGTAAAAAAATTTTCAAGAAAAAATTTTTTTTCTTTTTAGGAAGAATTTTGAATCGTTTTTCCAAAGATACAAACAACATGGATGAAATGCTTACTCTTTATTTGTATGAATTTTGTCAAGTAAAAAAAAGCAAAATTTATCAAATTAAATTTAAAAATTTAAATTTCAGATATTAATGGTAATTGTTGGGGCTTTAGTTGTTCCTATTTCAGTTAATCCATGGATGCTATTGCCTTTAATACCTCTTGGATTAGCTTTTTATGTGATTCAAAATTATTTTGTGTCAACCGCCCGAGAATTAAAAAGACTTGACAACATTGGTCGAAGTCCAATATTTGTGCATACAAATACATCTATTGAGGGTATTAGTACAATAAGGGCGGCTAGCAAAGGTCAATTATTGACAAGTGAATTTTACTCACATTATGACTACCATACAAGGGCTTACTTTGGCTTTTTTGTTGTTCATCGATGGTTCGGATTGCGGCTGGACTTTTTATGCTCTTTGTACACTATTATGACTCTATTTGCTTGTATTTTTTTAAGAGGTAAATCAATTTTTTTATAAAAATAAAATTAAAAAAAAATATTATTTAGATAATCTTGGACTAAAATCTGGTCAAATCGGTCTGCTAATGGTATATTTATTTCAGTTGTTTGATTTGTTTCAATGGTGTGTTGTTTTATCAACTATGGTTGAAAATTTGGTATTTTTTATTTTTTTGAAAATTTGGTGAATTTATTTTAATTTGAACAAAAAAAATTTAGATGACCTCAATTGAACGAATTGTTGAGTACACAAACATACCATCTGAGCCATTGAGAGAAGGAAAAATTGAACCTCCGATCAATTGGCCAACTAGTGGAGAAATTGAATTTGATAAAGTTTCATTAAATTATGACAAAAATTTGCCAAGTGTTCTCAAAGAAATATCACTGAATATAAGACCGGGAGAAAAAGTTGGAATTGTGGGCAGAACAGGAGCTGGAAAGTCTTCATTTTTTCAAGCAATCTTTAGAATGTATGAACCTTTTGGAAAAATATTCATTGATGGAGTTGACATTACCCAGCTAAGCTTGAACAATCTACGAACAAAATTGACCATAATTCCGGTAGGAAATAAAATAAATTTATATTTAATTTTGATAAAATTTTTCAAATTCTTATTCAAGCAAGAACCAGTCTTATTCTCTGGAACACTCAGACTCAACTTGGATCCTTTTGGTAAATACTCTGACCAGGAAATATGGTATGCCGTCGAGTCTGTCAGTCTAAAAAACAGTGTTCAATCGATGAATTCAGGTCTTGATTCATTAATTACAACTGGTGGTACCAATTTGAGTGTAGGCCAAAAGCAACTCATTTGTTTGGCAAGAGCTATTTTAAAAAAGACTAAAATCTTGATCATTGATGAAGCAACTGCCAATGTGGACTATAACACAGATGCCATCATTCAAAAGACAATACGAGAACAGTTTAAAGATTGCACGGTTCTAACTATTGCTCACCGTTTGGCCACTGTTGTTGACAGTGATAGAATATTAGTGAGTTTTTTTAAGGCTGTATTTTGATTTTTTATGATTAAAATTTTTATTTTTAAAAGTGTTTGTCAGAAGGTAAAATAGTTAATTTTGGTATTCCAAAAGAGTTGTTGAGTGACGAAAATTCCATTTTATATGAGCTTACAAAAAAATTGTCACCAAATGAAAAGAAGCTAATTTTTGACATTGCCAATGGTGAAAAAAAAGTTGATCTAGCTCTAGATATTGTTCCGATTGAGAATGATAATGAAATGATGATGGAAACAAAATCAGTAAAGTCTTTTGTCTATGAAAATAAAGGAGTCGATTTTTCTGATGAAGAAATAAGTTTGTTTCATCCAAGTGTACAGTCTAAATCAAATTTTTCCATAGGCAAAAGTGAATTAGAAGCAAGATTTTAAAATATTTTTGTTCTAGTTGTTAAAATATTGGCTTAAATAAAGTTTGTATTTATTACCTAAAATAAGAAAATGAATTGTTGAGAACTTTTTTTTTTTCCAATGATCTAAAATGTCAAATTTTTTAATTAAAATTTTAAAATGTTTTAAACTAATTTATTGATTTCAAGATTAATTTTAAAACGAAAAAAAACAAAATCCCCTAACTTTGGCAATTTTTGAACTTTTTCGATCTGTAATAGCCAAAAGCTTAGAAACTCATGAAAGCTCATGAAATTTTTTTTTCAGTCTGTAAAAAAATTTAGAACATTTAGGACATGAGCTTTATTTTGGTGTATTAAACTTCGAATTTGATCATAAATTGAGGAAGTTGGGTTCTCTAGGCTAACATTTTCAAATTCCTTTTTTTTTTTAATTTTTTTGGCTTAAAAAATCATCAAATGCTGATTACTTTTCGAAAAAAATTTATTTTGATTCTGTAAAAAGCAGTAGACTCAGTGAATTCTAAGCTTCAGTTTGGTACCATTTTCATTCCTTTTGGATTAAAATTAAGTGAGCTAGGCCTTACTAAAATTTTAATTCTTGAAAAGAGCCCATAATTTTAAAAACAGCATAACTTTGTTAATACTAAATTTTTTTTCAATCTTTAAAAAAGATTTAGGACATGAGCTTTATTTTGGTGTCTTAATAAAGATAAAAAAGTGGAAATAAAGAAGTGTTGAGGAAATAAAGAAGATGAGTAATGTAGCAATTCCACAATGGAGTATGATCGTTCTTGTTAATTATTTTGGCGCCCTATTTTAAGTCATAGTCACTGAAATTGATGTCCAAGCCAGTCTTTAAGCTGACTTAAGACTTTTATACAACTCTTTTTTTTAATGTTTTCTTTTAAATGTTTAACTTTTTGTTTATTTCTTGATTTTTAGATTTTTAAATGAAAAAAATATTGATGTAACGTTTAGACAACATAACTCTTAATTTAACCCGAACCACAACAAAATTATTGCTAATTTTTTTGGTTATACAAAAAATTTTTTTCTTTTACAATTGAAAAAGCGAAAAATTAATCTTATATTTTCAATTTAATAAATCGATAAGTGTATAAGTAAAAGATTAAATAAAAAAAATTTTAATTCAAAAATATTTTTTTATAAAACATTTGTCCTTTATTTAATTTTACAATTTTTATTTACAATTAAATAATTTTTATTGATATTTTGCAGAATCTTTATAGAAATCAATATAGATTATTTATTGTAATTAGAAAGAATTTTTAAAATTTTTTTGTAGAATATTTACAGAAAAGAGCAGAAATTATGAAGAAAAAGCGTTCGAAATTCAACAAAAAATCTGTAAAAATACCTTTAAAGATTCTACAAAATATCTGTTAAATTGAGTTGACTGGGTGTCATTTTTAATTTAAAATTAGATTAGTTTTAAAGTTTAATAAGTTTTAATTAATTTTAGGAAAAAAAAAGTTATTTTATAAAAATGTATTTTTTGTATTTGGTGTCATATAAGCTGACTAAATTCCCAAGACGCCATCCGGGAGGGCCATCTAAATGCCATGAAAGACGAAATGGGTTTAATTGGTCAAATGTATCTGCGTCAGTTTGAGCTATTGTATAATTTGGAGAAAAACCAAAGCTTTCTCCAGGAGTCATGTACCAATAGGCAGAGCCAATTTGGACTGGTTGATTGCTGACAGTTGTTGTCAATACTGAATAGCAGTTTGCGCATGCAACAAGCTTCAACACATCAGAGCCTTCAAGTCCTCCACCAGCACACAACATGGAGCTGCTATTACAAAAGTTATCCTTCACGTTAGTTAGATTACTGGTCATAGTTGATTGCGAATATTTTTGATCAAATGCCAGCTTAAACCCTAGGTAGCACAATGAACTTATGGGAAAATCAATGGTTAAACCGGGAGGTGTTACTAGAATAAAAAAATATTTGCATCAAATGGAATAAGATGCTCCTATTTAAGGGTCTGTTGCGTTATGTGATCACTGGTTCACATAAAAGGTGAACCAACTTACCCAACCTAAATAAGTGATCAGTTGTGTTCACTTTTTAGGTGAACCAAAAATATGTGTACTAATTAATTAAAATTTTTTTCAAAATAATCACCTAAATTAAATTGTGTTCACCTAAAATAAAAAGTGATCACCTAAAATGATAATTACCAAAAAAATTATGACAAAGTAAATAAAAATTTGATTTTTCAAAATTTTAGCTTTAATAAATAGTCATCTTATTTTAAAAAATTGCAAAACTTTTGCACTAAAAATATTAAAATTACAATAAAATGCTTGAAATAATAATTTAAGAATACTTATGAGAATAAATTTTCTTCATCTAGAAGAAATTGTAAAAATAACTTTAAATAACAAAAAAGATCCTATAAAATGTGATTTTTGTGGAAATTATTTTGAAAAAAATGGTCTCAAGAGACACATTACTGTCAAGCATAAGAATCAATAAAAAAATTTTTTTTGGCTCACTTATTTTTTTTTACATGACTAATAATTTTCTCACCTATTTTTTTGTTGGCTCACCTATAATTCAAAAAAATTAAAAAATAAATTTTGATTTTCGAAATAATTTTTTTTGTGCACATATTTTTGGTTCACCTAAAAAGTGAACACAACTGATCACCTATTTAGGTTGGGTAAGTTGGTTTACCTTTTATGTGAACCAGTGATCACATAACGCAATAGACCCCTATTTAAGCTTACGGTGAATTTTTTTTTCTTCTTTAGACCACAAATGCCCATCCATGGCTGATGCGTCACTATTTGTAACTGAAGTATACAAAATACATTGAGTGTCCCTGTAATACACATTTCTACATTGATTGTTTTTAGAACAATGCGAAAAACACTGCATTCGGCTATTTGACTTAATTGTCTTATTCAAGATTGTTGAGCATCCAAATAAGATGGGCTTTGATTTGTTGTTAATTTTCATTAGTTTGCTCTCTTGTTTATTTAAAAAATTTAAGCTAGTAGAAATAAATTGTTTGATATAACAAACCAATTTTGTTTGCTGATCGTATCAAAGGGATTAGGCTTATTGGAAAAATTGCCAAAAAAAATAAGCTTAATGAAAAATTCATTTTTTAAAATAAAAAAAAACATTTTGCTGTTTTTTTTTATTTATAAGAAAATTTATTCCCGAAAGGATTTTTTTGCATTAGCTCAAATCATTTTGTTTTCAATTTACTTTTATATTTTTACTGAAAATTTTAATTAAGTAGGAAATTATTTTGAGCATTTAAGAGCTTATTTATTTGAAAAAAATTCAATCGAATGACTAGTGCTAGTTTTTAACACAAAGGATGTTTTTTGGGTTGAAAAGTTCTTTTTTTATGGCAAGATTTTGATTTAGATTTTTTTTAAATTAAAGTTATTGAATTTTATGTATTTTTCCAAATCAAATGATTCTTATTGAAATTTTCATATGGCTGTATAACATTTTTAGAATAAACTTGACTAATATCAATTATTTATTGTTTAAAAATATAATTAAAAATTCATTTAAAAAAAGTCCATCACACAACTTCGTAAAAGTTTTCCTTCCAAATTAGAAATGATTTTGCAAGTGCGGGACTTCCAAGCTTTTTTTCTTTTTTAAAAGAGTGGTCCCAAAATTAAGTCCTATTTTGAACTTCAGCGTTTCTTCAAGGCCATCTTTGATCACTTTACCAGGACAATTCGGATAGTCTGAGTTATTACAGCGCCACGTGATGATTCCAGAACAAGCTTCATAGCTAGTCTTGTATTCGTGATTTTTCTCATCTTGTTACAAATAACTTACGCTTCCATATTTATTTGAGACTGTTATTATATGCCTCATGAAGTTTTTTATATGCCTCATGATGTAATATGTTGGAGGGAGTATCATATCTTAGTTTTAGAATAGAGCGAACTGCTGAATATTAAATTACTTTTATTACTTTTTTATTTGACAAGATTTTGATTAAGTTTAGCTTTGAATAGCAAAGTTCTTTAATTTCTTCTATCATTGAAGAAAAGGTTAATTTAGAATCGAATTTTATACCTAGGAACTTAACTTCTTTTCAATGAGAAGGGAATATTCATTATTAGTTTGTATTTCCTTTAGGAATATCATTAATAAATATACTAAATAATAAAGGAAAGGAAAGAAGTCACCACTCTGAATTACTTCAGTTATTTCAGCGCAATCATCAAAATTTTTATCGCTTCTCAGTTTAACTGACGACTTGTAGAACTGCCAGAATTTTTTCGAATTCCCAAAATCCTTCGGTGTCTGGTTTTTGAAATACTCTTTAATTTTTTTTCAATTTAATACTTTGAACTTCCTTCTAGCCTCTTTATATTCAGCCTGAGTTTGCTCATTATTACTCTCAGAGTTAATATAAAAACAATAGTCATGATATTTCTTCGAGGCTCTTAATTCATCATCAAACCAGGGACAATAATTTTGCTTCCTTGGTTTAAAAATCTTCTCAGGGCAGCATTTTTTAACAGCCTCAATTATCCTATCTTTTACAAAACCCCATCTATCTTCGATATTATTGCATTATCCGTTTTCATTGATTTTAGAAAAACATTTAATTTAATAGATCCTTTACATTTTCTCAGTCCATTGATAATCGATTTTAATATTTACTGATTTTTTGTAAAGTTTTATTTTCATATCGTTTTGTTTTATTTAGTTTTATTTGCAGCAAAAGTAAAGGATCTATTAAATTAAATGTTTTTCTAAAATCAATGAAAAGGGATAATGCATTAACTTTTCAACAAGTTCTTTGTTAATAAAAGACACAAATTCATGTATAGCCGTCTGGCATGAAAACCCAGACTTAAAGCCATGCTGCCCCTTGAAAAATATCTTATTTGGCATAAAGTAACTAACAATTTGTTCGGCTAAAAGCTTTTCAAACATCTTAGCTAAAGGTGAAAGGACTGATATTGCTCGATAGTTATTCATATCTTTTATACGTCCTGACTGCTCTAAGTTTTATTTAAGTCAGGCATGGTTTAAAAAAACATTTGCTAAAATGCGGTACTTTAGGGCGAAATAAGTTTATAATCATGGAAAAGAAGCCCCCTAGAAGAAATCGACAGTGTGAATATTGACCCTACACCCTTTAATGGTGATCTCCTTCATTTAGTCTTCAATTTTGAAGATGACTATTTTAGCCAAAGAAAAAATACTCCAAATTTTCCGAACAATTTGGAAGATCTAAAAGATTTTGGGATTAGAAATTCAAGATTTTTGTTGATCTTAAATTTAAATGTAAATTCCGTTATTCTATAAAAGAATGAATTAATTGACGTGGTTTTTTTAGGTCTCTATGATTTAATCTCAATTAATGAGACGAAGCTTGATTACTCTATCCCGAGTGTTTTTTTTTCACATCCAAACTACACAATTCTCCGAAGAGATGGGCTCAGAGATGGTGGGGGAGTAATGGTCTTGGTTAAAAAGAATTTAAGGGTTATTCAGACAGAAATTTCATTGAATTTTGAGGGGAACTCTGTGGCTCTTATGGCAAAGGGACAACAAATTAATGTTCTTTTCTGCTATAAACCACCATCTTTGAGAAAAAAAGATTTTCTTGATTTTCTTGAGAATTTAATTTTTACAATTAATACCAATGATCGTTTTTTGATTATAGGTGACCTTAAGAGATCCAAAAACAGTACCAAAAGATCCAACCAGGATTGGAATTAAGAATAATAAAAATGTGGATATTGGGATTAAATTAAGTTGAATAGATCATGTTTTACATCCAGATGACCTAGACCCTTTTTCCGAGGTTATAGAATGTCCGTGTAGCGATCATAAATTCCTTGTAGCTTCTTATGATTTATTGGTTGAAAGAAAATTATGACTAGCATCCCAACCAGAGTTTACTCTGGAAAGAATCTAGAAAAGGTTAAGACTTGTATTTCATCTATTGACTTTAGCATTATTGATAAGTTTACTGATAAAATATAAGCTGGCTTTAAAATCTGAATGTAAAGCTCAATAGTTTTTAATGGAATTGGGCACTGTAAATCAGGATTGGTTTGATCAAAAGCACCATTATCATACGCACTTTTGAAAGATTCCAACATGAGGTACGCCGAAGACCATCTTTTATATTCTCTAGTCTCAGCTTTCATTTTTTTTCTTTAAAAGTCATTCCTAGCTGAATTGAATGCCTAATATGACTATTTGACCTATTCAAAGTTTTTAAATCTATTGAAATTTTATGCATTATTTTATTTTAATTGATGATAATTTCTAGCTCTTTCAGAGGTTCTTCTTTATCTAAGTTATAAAATTCATGATTATCTAGTTTTATTGGTCCCATTTGATTAACTAAACTGCTAAAATAAACGGCATTAGAACTGGTTTTATTTACTTTCAAACACCATATTATTTTCTAAATTTAGAATTTCCCTTATTTCTTCGTCGACGGAAGAAAAATAAGGAATTGACTCATCTTCATTCTCATCATCAATTTCAGATGCGTTTGCGGTTTGTTGGCCTTGTTGAATTTCATGCACAGAATTTTAAATACCGAAATTATCAGACACTTGATCGTTTTCTTCATACATGCCCGGCATGTATAACTATTGAGCTTTACATTCAGATTTTAAAGCCAGCTTATATTTTATCAATATTCCTTCAAAATAATCATATTTCTATTTGCTCAGTAATACCAAGTCTATTAAAACCTATTTATGACTGGGAAAAATGGATTTAGTTGAATCCGAACAGAGACTTTGCGCATTATTAATTGTCTCTTTAAAAGAAAAAATTTTCATATGAGCTAAATTCAACAATTTAAAAGGTAGTTTTTTGTTGATTATCAAAATTGTCGAAGTGGTTGATAATCAAGGCGATTTGAATAATTCAGTAAAAGAAAAATTTTATTCTTAAATATTTGAAGAGGATGAAAAATCAACTAAAAGCTATAACGAACCTCTGCTTTTTAAAATAGAAACCGAAATTTCTACTGAAATTTTAAGATTTGCAGAGTTTCTTTGTGGTGAGAAGAATTTAAAATCAATAAAATCAACACAAAAGTTTCAGAAAAAAATTAAAATAAATTTTCTAAATTGATCAATTTGGCTACCGTTTTTTTTGTTAGAAAATATTTAATCAACCCTTTTCTTTCTAAGATCTGTTCTGCTGTTCTGCTACGATAAACTGTTTTTACGAAATTACGAAATTTTACGTATATTCACGTAAAATCACGTAAAATTTCGAAAAAAGAGTTTACTGTATCAGTACAGTATACTAGAATGGACTTCAGTCTTTAAGAGAATATTTAATCATTTTTGACCCCATTTTACACGGATAGTCAAAGATACTTATTTCACATTTTAATTATTAAATATTTTTGCATTTATTTACCAAATTTTACTTAAATTTACTTTAAAAAAAAATTGCTTTTTTACGTAAAATTACGAAAATTTACGTAATTTTTTTTGTTCTTAAAAATTGCTACAAATTTTCAAAAATCAAAATTTGAAAAAAAATTACAATTTATAACGCAAAAGCTTTACGTAATTTTCACTAAAATTTCATAAAATTTCCTATTTTTACGTAAATTTACGTAACTTTACGTAAATCGTAGCAGCACTTTATTACTTTTTAAATTGGACAGAATTATATGAATAGAATGAATAATAATTTATGAAATCATATGCTTTTCAGGAAAATTTGAAAACAATCTTGAATTTCTAAAAAAATCTCAAAAAATAGCTTGCTTCTTATCTAACTACATTTCTAAAATTAAAAAGATAATAAATAAATATCAAAATTGTTTGAAAAGTTTAAATTTTTGAAAATTCATAAATTTTACAAAGGTCTTAAGACGTTACATTTAAAATTTGTGAGAAACATAAAGCCAATTTTTTAATACACAAATATCACTTGTTATGTAACTATTAATTTTTATTTTGCATTTATTTAATTTTTGAGGAAAAACATGATAATAGATTAAATAAAAATTTTATTACTTAATTTATTTATCACGAGGATCGTTAACTATTTAAGAAAGTGGTAACAAGTTTATAGTTATGAATTGTAAGATATGAACGAACAGGAATTCGTTTATAACAAGTGTCCATTACTTGATTGTAGTTTGTTCAAAAAGCTAACTTTTAAATGGATTGATGCGCTGTTGGTTTTAGGTCGAAAGAAACAGTTACAGCTATCTGATTTATATAGCCCGGTGCATGAAGATGAAGCAAGCATATTAACACAAGAACTAGAAAAGTAGAATATTACAACCATGAAAAATATGAAAAATTTTATTTGATTTTTAGAGAATGGATTAATGAACAAAAAAAGTCTTCTAATCCAAGTTTAGCTAGAACATTGATCAGATGGTACAAAAGAAAAGCCATTTTGAATGCATGCTTAGTTCTGATTCAGGTATTTCTTTGGATATTCAAAATTAAAAAATAATCAAGGTCTATTTTAATAATTAAACTTAAGGTAAATCAAGATTTTAAATTGAGCTAAGTAATTTCAAAAATTTCGTTATAGTTCATATTTTTATATGGTTTTAATTATAAGTCGGAAAATTATGAAACATTGGGAGTTTTTGAAACTTTATAGCAAAAATACTTAAAAACTTGAATACAAAAATTTTTATTATGAATTATTTAATTATTTATTATTTTTATTCTGAAAAAAATAGATAAATATTTTCATATCAAATATTATCACTCATTAATTTAATTCTTATCATTAAACCATGTTAAAATGAAGGAAAAAATGAGATAAAAAAATTAAAATCAAGAGTAATTTTTAACCTTTAAAAAAATTATTTTTAAATTTACCTTAAAATTTTATTCATCAACTAAATAGTCATTATAATAAACTCTATGATTTTTTTTAATTAATAAAGGAAACGATAAATATATTTCAACCACTTTTTATATCAATTATTCTACAATATTTTAGTGGATCTATAGAGCTTAGTATAGCACTTATTTTTGCTAGTTTGTCATCAATATGTGTCTTAATTGATAGCATGCTGCACCACCCATATTTTTTAAATTCTTATCGATATGGAATGCGCTTAAGAATAGCTTGTTCGGGTTTGATTTACAGGAAAATTTTACGACTCAGCTTAAAAACATTGGACTCTAAGTCGGCTGGTGACATAATAAATCTATTATCAACTGATGCTACTAGAATAGAATTCGGAATGTATTTCTTACCATATTTAGTAACCGGACCTATTCAACTTGTAATAGTAATAACAATCTTATATCTAAAAGTTGGTGCAACTTTTTTGAGCGGACTTTTGCTTTTGTCTTTGATTGTTCCGGCTAAATGGCTGATATTAAAGCAATATAACAAATTTAGATCAAGAAATTGCAAAAAAAGTGATGAACGGGTAACTGTATTGACTGAAATTTTGAATAGTATTAAAATAATTAAAATGTATTCTTGGGAAATACCTTTTAGCAAAAAAGTAACTGATTTAAGAAAGTAAGTTAATTTTATCAGAGAAAATTTTTTTTAAATTTAATTTAATTTAGCCAAGAACTGCGCTATCAAACTCTTTTAAATCTAGTCCAATCTCTTACAGCTACCATTGATACAATAATGGCAACTCTAATGTCTTTTTTGAACATTTCCTTTTTCATTGCATTCGCAGGTATTCCTCTGGTCCCAAGCTTCATTGTCTTCTCAATTGGCTTTTATATGCGTTTGTGTAATTCGGTTGGATTTAACTTTTCGAGAGCTGTTGTCTCTGTGGTCAACTTTAGAGTGAGTGCCAAACGTGTGGGTGATTTTTTGCTCATGAAAGAACTTGACATGAGACCAGTGCCTGTTCCCAATGATCCAGATCTAGCTATAGAAATAGACAATTTAAATTTTAGTTGGAAACAAGATGAATTTAGTCTAAAAAACATAAATGTCCAAGTCAATAAAGGAGATTTTGTTTCAATTGTTGGACCAGTTGGTTCAGGAAAAGTAAAAGAAATTTTGTTTTTTTGTTTAGATTTTTATCATTTTTGTTGAGTCTAGAGCTCTCTGTTACTTGGCATTGTTGGTGAATTGGAAAATTATAGTGGAAAAATTTTCAAAGATGGAAAAATATTTTATTTAACTCAACAGCCATGGGTTTTTACAGCAAGTATTCGACAAAATATAACTTTTGGTCTGCCATACATCAAAGAAAAATTTGATAAAATTGTAGAGGTTTGCTCTTTGAAAAAAGTAATTAAATTTATATTTTAATTAAATTAGATTATTAATTAATAATTGATTTTAGGATCTTGAGCTATTGACTTATGGTGAACAGACTTTGGTCGGCGAAAAGGGAATCAATCTTAGTGGAGGACAAAGAGCACGAATCTGTCTGTATGCATATAAATTAAAATCAAATAATTTAAGCATTTGGTGACATGTTTTTTGATAATAGTTATCTTTCTATTTTATCATCACGTTGCATGTCATCAAATGATTTATTTATACTTTTTATTATTTATTAGTAAAAATAAATTTTTCACATTTTAGAGCACGAGCTTTATATTCTGATGCAGACATTTATCTATTTGATGACACATTAAGTGCTGTCGATGGAACTGTTGCTAATAACATAATAAAAAAGTAATTTTTTTTTGAAAATTTTGATCTTGATTTTTGTTTTTATGTTTTTTAACCAATTTAATAAAAATTTATTTCTATTCAGGCTAGGAATTTCAAAATTTCTTTTCTTAATGGTATCAGGTTTCGAAACCTATACTTAAAATAATTACCAAACAAGATTGCTTGATAATTTTTCTCAATTTAAAAAAAAAAAATATTCAGCTGGTCAATCACTTATTTATTAAAAAATATTTAATCTTAAGAAAAGTATCAAAAGTATTGAAATCAATAATTCGATGCTTTTTAAAAACATCAATGTATTTTTTGATTTAATGCTTCTGCTATTATTTTATTTAATTTAAAATAAAGTATCAAAATTATCTTTATTATTACTTTACCTCTCTACTTTCTTGAAAGTAAAGTAACTGATAGCAATAGTTTTTATTTTACCTTTTTTACTAAAATTAAAATGATTTCTTAATTTTTTTTAAGATGCATAAATGACTATTTAAAAGAAAAAACAAGAATTTTAATCAGCCATCAAGTACATTTGCTTGAATCATCAAAAAAAATATTTATTTTAAAAAATGTACCATCCAAAATTTAAATTATAATCTTATTCCAATAAATTATACTTAAAGGGTAAAATCGAGGCTGAAGGGACCTATAACCAACTACTTGATTCTCATTTAAAAGAGTTAAGTTGTACGGATAAAACTATATCTAGTGGAGAATTCGATTCATTAGTAGAAGATACAGTTGATGAAGTTGAATTTGAAAATAAGAAGAAATTATCTGAAGATTTAAAACTAAAACAAGAAGTAAACTTAATTAAAAAATTGTATATTGATTTAAAATATTTTTAAGCTAATCAAAAAAGAAAGAGAAGAAGTCCAGCAGAAAGGTGCCGTAGGGTGGAACTCTTATGCTTCTTATTTTACAGCTGGAACTGGATATTTTGGACTTATTGGTGTAATTTTTCTATTTTTGGCGGCCCAAGCTATGACAATTTCTGCCGATTATTGGCTGTCTATTTGGTCAAATTTGGAAGAAGAATTTGAAAACAAACAAAAGCAAATTAAAAGCTGTCTACAAAATTTGGAAACTCAAAATGTGAATTGTACCCAAATACTTTTTGATATTGACTCAAATACTGATCCATCTTCAATCAATTTAATTTATGATGATAGGGAACGATCTTACAAAATTTATTTAAGTAAACAAAAATTAAATTTTAACAAAAAAATTTAAAAAAAAAAAAATTTTAGCGCTGGTATGCACTGCTTTTATTGTGGTCGCAGTACGTTCTGTTGCTTTCTTCATGTTTTGTGTGAAAAATTCCAAGAAAACTTATCAAAAATTATTTTCAAGTGTTAGAGATACATCCATAAGATTTTATGATCTAAATCCAATAGGTAAATTTATGAAATTAGAATTTTTCAAATTTGTAAATTTAGACCTTAAACAAAAATAAATTAAATCAATATTTAAATTAAAATATAAACTAAATAAAATTTTCGTTTAATTTAAACTTGTTTATTAAACAACATATTTAATAATTTTTTAATTATTTTTTAAAAAGGTAGAATTCTCAATCGTTTTTCTAAGGATACGAACAATATGGATGAAATGTTAACTCTGTATCTGTACGACTTCTGTCAAGTATAAAACTTTATCGGCTTTTATGATATTTTTTGGAAAACAACAAAAAAAACTATTTTAAAACTAATTTCCATAATTATATTCATTGAATTCTAATTTTAAGGTAGCAATGGTTATACTGGGAGGATTGGTTGTTCCGATTTCAGTTAATCCGTGGTTGATTCTGCCACTTGTTCCCTTAGGATTTGTATTTTTCTTAATTAAAAACTATTTCATATCTACAGCAAGAGAATTGAAAAGACTTGACAATATTGGCCGCAGTCCTTTATTTGTTTATGCAAATACAACAATTGAAGGTATCAGCACAATTAGAGTTGCCAATAAGGAAAAAATATTAGCTCAAGAATTTAATGTCTTGACTGATTATCATACCAGAGCTTGCTTTGCTTTTTTTGTTGTTAATCGTTGGTTCGGTCTACGTTTGGACTTTCTCTGTTCATTATACACAATAATAACTCTTTTTGGAAGCTTGTTATTAAAAGGTGATTAGGATTAGACATGATATTTATCTGATTACACATTTTTTTCTAAAGATTATCTTGGTCTAAAGCCTGGTCAAGTTGGCCTATTAATGGTTTATTTATTTCAGCTATTCCATCTCTTTCAATGGAGCATAGCCTTGTGGACAAATGTTGAAAATTTGGTATTTTTTTTTTTTTTGAAAATTTGGTGAATTTATTTTAATTTGAAAAAAAAAATTAGATGACCTCAATTGAACGAATTGTTGAGTACACAAACATACCATCTGAGCCATTGAGAGAAGGAAAAATTGAACCTCCGATCAATTGGCCAACTAGTGGAGAAATTGAATTTGATAAAGTTTCATTAAATTATGACAAAAATTTGCCAAGTGTTCTCAAAGAAATATCACTGAATATAAGACCGGGAGAAAAAGTTGGAATTGTGGGCAGAACAGGAGCTGGAAAGTCTTCATTTTTTCAAGCAATCTTTAGAATGTATGAACCTTTTGGAAAAATATTCATTGATGGAGTTGACATTACCCAGCTAAGCTTGAACAATCTACGAACAAAATTGACCATAATTCCGGTAGGAAATAAAATAAATTTATATTTAATTTTGATAAAATTTTTCAAATTCTTATTCAAGCAAGAACCAGTCTTATTCTCTGGAACACTCAGACTCAACTTGGATCCTTTTGGTAAATACTCTGACCAGGAAATATGGTATGCCGTCGAGTCTGTCAGTCTAAAAAACAGTGTTCAATCGATGAATTCAGGTCTTGATTCATTAATTACAACTGGTGGTACCAATTTGAGTGTAGGCCAAAAGCAACTCATTTGTTTGGCAAGAGCTATTTTAAAAAAAACTAAAATCTTGATCATTGATGAAGCAACTGCCAATGTGGACTATAACACAGATGCCATCATTCAAAAGACAATACGAGAACAGTTTAAAGATTGCACGGTTCTAACTATTGCTCACCGTTTGGCCACTGTTGTTGACAGTGATAGAATATTAGTGAGTTTTTTTAAGGCTGTATTTTGATTTTTTATGATTAAAATTTTTATTTTTAAAAGTGTTTGTCAGAAGGTAAAATAGTTAATTTTGGTATTCCAAAAGAGTTGTTGAGTGACGAAAATTCCATTTTATATGAGCTTACAAAAAAATTGTCACCAAATGAAAAGAAGCTAATTTTTGACATTGCCAATGGTGAAAAAAAAGTTGATCTAGCTCTAGATATTGTTCCGATTGAGAATGATAATGAAATGATGATGGAAACAAAATCAGTAAAGTCTTTTGTCTATGAAAATAAAGGAGTCGATTTTTCTGATGAAGAAATAAGTCTGTTTGATTCAAGTTTACAGTCTTTATCGAATTTTTCTATTGGCAAAAGTGAATTAGAAGCAAGATTTTAAAATATTTATTAATTTTATTGTTAAAATATTAGTTTAAATAAAATTTGTTACCGTAATTATTTGTTTAAAATTTGCTCTTTGCTCCAAAACTCAGAAATTCAGCTTTGACGCATATTAAAATTATTATTTTTTTTAAGGACTCGTTTTCAAATAGCATTTTTATTAATTTTAAACTTTAAGCTCTTTTATTTTCTTTTTTAATTACTAACAATTTTTTTTTTTATTCTTTTTCTATTAATCAAAAAGATCATTTAAAATCACTTTTTTCTTTCATAATTATGTAATTAAGCCTATTGTAAAAAATATAAAATTTTCTTTTTTTTTTAAAATGGGTACTGAAAAGAAGGTCGAAACGACCGTTCGGAGCAGTCCTGGGTTAAACCCAAAAATATATTTAAAAAAAAAAAAAAAAAAAATTTTTTTATTAATTAATTAGGAAATAAATTCAAAAGAAAGCTTCTATTGAAGAACAGACTATGAATATATTCAAAAATTTTGTAATCTTTTTACAAAATAAAAAGATAATATTTTTGCTATTGAATTATCAGCTAGAAAATGAATTTGAAAACACTTTATGTTATTCCTAAATTAAGCCTATGACTTGGAACCAGCAAAGGTAAGGTTGCGACTTTACAACCTGCCGACAAACTTAAAGGCTGTGAATCTCGACAACCATTTAGATTTGCTTGGATCCATAATAAATGGATGCAGAGACTAAATTAAAATTATACAAATATGTTTTTACCTTAATCAACTTTATTTACACCGACTTAAAAAAATTTTATTACTATTCCACAAAATTTGTTACCGATACTGTAACTTGACTCTAGAGGTCTATGGGAATAAGGATATAACTTAGTAATAATTTTAAAATATTTATTTAAAATAAGAAAACAATTTTAGAAAGAATGAGATATAGTTGAGTTTGGCCTAACTTAACTTTGTGGAAGATATTCGAATAAAATCGAATTTCTAAAATATCTAAACTCGTATTTATAGTCCAACAAAAGCTAAGTAGTAATTAAAAAATAATATAATCGATCAGACTACAAAAATCAAAAGCACATATCAATAAAAATATAATCAAAAATAGATTAACATACAAAAATAACCAGAACGATCAATCATTTAAAAATAGATAAATTTTGACTATTCGGATATATAATTAGTTTATTTAGTCTGCCAGTAACAAATTGTTTCCTCTCCATTAAATTAAAAAAAAAATCAGATATTAAAAAATTTTATTTAACAAGAAATTGTTCAAAATAAAAATAAATTAAAAAATTTCAACTTCTAACAGAATTAAAAATTTGTTCTGCTATTTTTTCTTGTTCTGATCTCAGCCTCAAATAAGAACATCTAAAAAAAATTGTGAAAAAAATAGCAATACAACATTGTAGAAGACATTGTCCATACAATGGATAGTTAAAGTCAAGCACGCTTAGTCTAGATTCATTGACTAAATCTCCAGTCACGTTTACTTTGGTACAAGTTTGAATATTACCGTAAATAAATGAATCTTTTGGCACATTCTTTGCCAAGCCTGGGTAAACCAAAATGAAAACTATGCCAAAAACTTGTCCGGCTATAAACAACAAGCCAGTAGAGACAGCCTCGGGTATTGGATACACGCATTCAATGGCCATGTCCATACAAATTGGTAGCAATGGAAGACCAAAAAATCCTGTCAGGCAAAACGAAATTAATAAAAGATAATAAATAAACGAATTGTCATTATTATACAATTGCAAAATGACAAAAAGCAAATTTGCCAAAGCGCTTATGCAAAAGCAAATCTTTGACATTTCTTCAAAGCGTTTTGTCTTATCCAAAATTACGCCCGCGATCAGGGACCCGACCATTCCAGAAATAATCATAGCTCCACCAAAATATCCAACATCAGTGTCTGAATAGCCTCTGGTGCACAAAATTTGCTCCAACAAAGTTGTCAATGTATTGAATAGACCTAAACTTAGGCCAAAACTGATGAACAAAATCAAAAAATCTTTAGATGACATTAGCTTGACTATTTGGCTCAAATAATGCTTAAAATTAGAAAAAAATGATTCTTCATCTTCTTCTGGCTCATTCAGCACATATTCTCTTCTTTCTGATTGCGCATTTGTACTGTTCATGATGGCACTGAAACTTGGAGGAAACTTTGGAGTTGATCTGTTTATAAAGCCAGCCATGATTGCGGGAACTAGTGAAATTAAACAGGAGACAATGTTCAGAAGGCTTATTTCGGAAATAAATTCCTGGGAGCTGTACACTATTTGAGGGGAGACCAAGGCGCCAACTAAGACTCCCAGAGTGTTTGAGGCCAGAGCTATTGTGTTGGCTAGTGATCTTTGGTCTTCGGAAAACCAAGTGTTGGCAAATTTGGTCGAAACAAACAAAACAAATGGTTGAGCGAGGGCACACATTGATTGTCCTACTAAAAGAACTGAATACTTGGCCGAATCAGATACCAGCGGTTGAGCATCAGCTAAATCAAGGGAGCTTACCATTTTTATGGCACTTCCCAAAAAATTAATCCATGCACCCAAATTAATGCTAGCTCTTATTCCGAATGTGTCAATTAGCCAAAATGAAATGAAACCTGACGGAATTGACACGATCAGGTATAGGAGAGATAGAAAATTAACTGAATTGTAGGATATTTTATAAAACTCGCCTGTAAAATCGGCTATGGATCCATAGCAAATCCAGTTAAAAGCATTCGAAATGTTCGATATACTGATTACTAGTAAAATGAACCATCGAATTTTATAGACCTTGATCTGATGGTTAGAATGTTGAGTTGAATTTGGGTCTTGTGGCTCTGAAGAACTGCCGGAGAATGTCAAATATTGGTCGCCATTTTTGCCTTTTTTGATTTTCCACAATGGTGATCTAATGTCATCATTTTCAAATGGTATACTGCTCATTTTGAAAAATTAATTTATATAATCATACATAAGCATATGAATTAGATTTTTTTTGTAAATTCTATCACATGATTTTTGTTTTTCATTTATTTATTAAATTTGAAGATAATAGATTTTTTTAAGACTAAAATGTTAAATTCAATTGACAAGCCTTCTTTTTAAAAAAAATCAAATCTATAAAAAAATAAAATTTTATTTTAACTAAATTTAAACTAAAGCGATTCCACTTTTTCGAGGGAAATTCTTGTGCATTTTTTTCAATCGTTAAATTTTAAATTTTTATATGTTTTTTCTGATTTCTTTGTAATTTTATTCAGTTTAAAGTGTAAAAATATTTTGCTATACATTTAAAATTAAAAAATTGTATAATACTTATTATTGAAAAACTAATTCTTTTTTTACGTTTAGAACGAATCGAGTAGAATTAATTTTAACCATGATAAAGAAAATTTTTAAATGATGAGAAATCAAAAAAAAATTTGAAAAATAGATCATTCATTTGAAGGACGATTATTTCATAGAAAAAAAACTCAAAGAAAAAATTCATAGAAATTTATTGTGCTTCGAAAAAAAAAAGAAAAATCATAGAAAGTTTAATTATTCAATTTATAGTGCCCCAGATGATAAAGGTAAGTCTTTCTATCTTCTAATTCAAGAGTCTCTGGGAGAATAAGTAGACCAGATATTGTCAAATGCCTACCAACTTTTATAAATGAGATATTAAGCTATTATATTTTAATTTTTATTTTATTTAGAATAGTTTAAGGAAGATTTCTCCCTAAGGCTTATCAGAATGGAACTTAGTCCTTCTTTTAAGCCTCATGATAAATAAAATATAATTAATTGAGTTTTGAGCTTTAAAAATACAAAGTTAAAATTAAATAAATAAAATTCGAGTAAACATTCGATAAAAAAATGAAAGAGCTGTAGATAAAAAATAATATAAATATAAAAATAAAATTATTTGAAGCTGTTAAATAAACATGAGTATTTTTTGTTAGTTAGATATTAAGCTATTAATTAAAAAAAAAATTAGGCGGGTTGGTCGCTTTTCGATCGAGGAATTAACTTTTTTATTGTTCCTGTCTGACTTGCCTTTATAATTTGGGGCACTATACACTTCTCTTATTTTCTTTCATTTAGTTTTTAGTTTGGTTTTGAATTTTTTACTCTGAGTTGCAAATTTTATTATTTTTTCTATGAATTTTTTTTCCATGATTTAATACACAACCCATTCAGTTACCCTTATCTGTCTTTAATTAATCTTTGTTCTTTAGTGGTTGTCTATACAACGTCTATCACCCGATTTGTGTTCCTAATGTTTTGCTGTTAAGCTATTCATTTTATTAATTTTTTGGGATCAAAAATACGACAACTTGTCTTATATTTTTTCCTAATAAAATGATTTTATTCAGTAAGTAAATTTTGAAATTTAAAGTGTGTTTATCAAAAAAATATGATTCATTATTTATTTATTTATTTATTTATTCTTTGGCAAGGCAAGGGCCGTTTCTGACCACATCACAGTACACTGTTAAATAAAGCGTACTGTATTTACAAAATAACAAAAAAGAAAAATTTTAATTACAAAAATTTTAAGTTTTCAGGTTCTCAAGTTAAATTAGATTATATAAAAAGAGAATAATACACTTTAGAAAAATAAAAAAAAAAATTAGTAGAAGACTGATCAATAAATGAAAAAAATATATATATTATAAAAATTGAGTCAAAATTTAATTCATTATTATTTATTCAATCTTCCAAGATAATTTATGAGGAAGAATTCAAGTTAGATTTGTAGGATTTAAAAATTCTGAAAAAAATTTTCCAAATGCTTTAATAATAATTAGAAAAAGGTCATATTAAAAAACTGTTTATTCTAATTTAAAATTAAATCAACTAAGATGAAAATTATTCTGCAAACTACAATTTAATTGAGCTTGAATTTCAAAATTCTGCTTAATTGTATCTATTTATAAAATCTAATTTTAATTTAAAAAATTAAATATAATTCTTTCATTTGTTTATTATCTGTTTATTAAGCTCATCTAATTCATCAATATTTCGATTTAGATTAAGATCAACTTTAGCCCAGGACTGTACTTCTGCCTCTGTAAAAATTAAATAGAACATACATCCAAAAAAATATAAAAATGAAGTTATCCAAAAAACAATTCTCCATTCTTCCAGTTTTTGCTAATTTAAATTAACTATTAAATAAAAGTAAAAAAAAATTAAAAGATTTGTCTTACATTAGAAGTTAACAGTCCAACTACATAGGGACCAACAAATCCAGGTATTGTTCCAATCATGTTTTGAATGCCAATAAGAATACCACTAAATGGACCTGCAATCTCATGAGAATTGATGTAGAAACCTCCAGTTCCGGAACATCCACTTTATTTAATAAACCTTGATTATTACGAATTCTTTCTTAATTCAAATTTACTTTAAAGCTTGACCAAGGATCAGAAAAAATACTGCTAAATAAGGTGAGGAACAGTCCACGTAAGATAGGAATATAAGAGCAACCATGGGAGTAAACATTGACAAAGCTGTATAAAGTTTTCTGACATAAATTTTCCGCATTTTATTCCTAGATATCAAATAGTCGGCCACAAAACTTGAATTTATAACAATTATCCAGGAGACAAAAAAAGGAATCGAAGATAGAATCCCATTCTAAAAAAGATGCCAAAATTTTTGAAATATAATAATTTTGGGGTATTAAAAAATTTGGTTCAAAATTTAAAATTTTTTTCTCATGTCAAATATAATATTAACTCTACATTGAAAATTTTCTAATTTTTGTATCAAATTTGAGAATACCTCATTTTTTATTTTAATATTACAGATTCAATATCGAACTTGAGGACGTCGCGAATGTAAGTAGGAATTTGTGTCATATACAAATAGCCACCCCAGTGGAAACAAAACGTCACTACATATATTGCTAATGATGGTTTAGCTGTGAAAAGAGGCTTCCAAGGAGTTGTTATCTAAAATAAATTTAATCATTCGAATATTTGTTGTAATAAAATGCAGAGTTTACATTACATTAAATGAAAAAAAAAGCTCAAATCATTATTAAAAAGTTTCAAGTAATTAAATTTTTTAGCAAAAAAATCAAAATCATAAATATGCAATTTCAGATTGAAGAATAAAAAAATTTTCAAGTTTTAATTTTTTTTCAATACTTTGTATTCATTTAAAAAAAAGAGCTTAAAAAACCCGTATCCTTTCTATTGTTAATGCAGGATTAAAGCTTTAGATTTTTTCCAAAATTTTAAATATAAAATAATCACTTATCAAATTTTTTTTTAATTCAATTTATAAAACTGGATCAAATAAAAAAAAAAACAATAATTTTTATTTTTCAAAATTTTAATGTAGAATCAAAGCTTTTTTATGCAGCGGACACGGAAATACGTTATCAAACTATCTCGTTCTGCATAATCAATTTACTTAAATTTTTTTAAAATTTCATCAGTCCTTTTTTTGATCTACTAGAAAATTGGAGAACTTTAGTCAAAAAGATTCGACAAAATTAAAAAAAAATTCCATTATTTTTCAATAATTCTTATTTTTAATTTTCTGAAATATTAGACAAAAATGTTTAAAAATATGAAAATGTAAAATAATTTAGATTTAGATTTGGTTTGATTTTTGTGTTTGAACAACAAAATGTATCCAATGTTGAAATATAAATGAAAAAAAGAGATATTACAAATTTTTTTTTTGTTTCAAATAAAAAAACAATTTTAAGTTAATATTGTAAGCATTTTCATATTTGAAATTAAACTCTTTTGTGAAATAGAATGAGTTTAATTTTTATTTGAAAATTTGAAAAAAATATTGAAAATTCTTTTTTTAACTTTAAATTATTTATTTATTTTGTTTATTTTAACAAATTGAATAGAATAGCTATTTAATAGAATGCCTAATTCTCGAAACTGATATAAAAATAAACAATTGAAGTTAATAATTTTTTTTCTAATTTGAAGGAGCTTTAAAAATATAATTTGCTCTGATCTAGTTGATCTGGTATTACCCTTTCAACAATCCAAAATACCCAAATGCGCTCTGTACATAAATCTTTGCCTTGCAACACAAATAATATAAATTAAAGAAAATTAAAATTAATTTATCGTTCTTTATGTGTTTGACTTTGGAAAACAAAAACTCATCTGTTTCGCAAATTTTACTTACTCCACCTAGCTTTAAATTTTTTATCTAATTTTTTTCTTTAATTTATATTTATCAATTGAATTACTATTTTTTTGATATTACATTTAGCTTTTTTCTAAATAGATGAAAAAATATCAAATTAGATGAACCATTTTTAGATTAGGTGAACTAATAGTTGATAAAATCCGAGAACAAGAATTGTTCCAGAAATAGATGAACCGTAGTTCACCTTACCGACTAGATCCAAAGAACTTTGTTTTTTTCTTGAAAAATTTTGTCTTTAGTGATAATTGACGTTCGTTTGATATATTTTAACAAAAACTCAATTTATTTAAAGTTGGAAAACAGAGCGTAAATACAGTAGATATAGTGTTTAAAGTTAAAATGTATAATGGGTAAGATTACGTTATTTTACGTAATTTTACGTCATAAAACGTAAGCTTACATTTTCTGACGTAAAATAACTTAATCCTACCCATTATACATTTTAACTTTAAACACTGTAGTTTTTTAAACTACAAATATTATCTTAAGGATCATCATATTACACTCAAAGTCAAAATTTATAAAAAAGTTTTTCATATTTTGTAATATAAACTTAGTTACCATAAATTTGTAGAAATTTGTTTAATATTCATGAATTTTAATTAATTTAACTTTAAATAATTTTGCTATCCTTTTTTTAAAGGGTCATATTTATTCGGGCTCATCCAGTTACCGAAATGGGCTCATTACTCATTAACAATAATTAGTAATTTGGTCTCATAATTTAATTAAAATGAAATAATATTTATTTTTTCTAAAAAAATGATTACTATTCATGTCCTCAACTCTTTTTCTGTCTCAATTATTACTTTAAATAAATTATTAATTACTGATATAATGAACATAAATTAATTAAAGTGAATCAGATTAAAATAAAAAAAATTCTATTTTTAAAATATTGAACTTCCTTTCGATATTTTAAGGAACTGTAGGAAATTTATAATAGGAGGTGATCTCAAAGCGAAGAATAAAAGTTTAGGTTGTTTGAGAGAAAATGATAATGGTCTTATCTTAGAGAAAATTCTTAACAAGCTCAGCATCTCGGTAATTAATGAAAAGACTCCAACATATAATAAATTTAAAACGGAATTTTATGAAGTCCTTGATATTTTTTTTAATCTCGTCTTCACTCTCAGATAGAGTTGTATTAATTTATTAAAATATCTCTCAAATGGAAATGAGATTTAAAGCCAAAAACATTAGGTAATCTTTACAAATCTTTGATAGGATCAATCTTTGATTATTCTTTTTTTTGTTTAAATTTATTCTCAGAAACTAACATCAAAAAAATACAAGTCATTCAAAATTCAGCAGTTCGATCTATTTTGAAGCTCAAATGTGATACCCCTCCAATATTAAACACCAAGAGACCTTCAATAAACAATACCTATTAACAGTTTCAAATCGACTTTTTGAGTTGAGTGAGAGATATGTCAGGGCTGGCAGAATTGAGTCATTCTGTTCCATTAACTGTTATACTGGTGGAAGAATACAGAGATGGTTACGAATCAAGATATATCGAATATCCAACTCCATTGTGTAATTTCTTTTTTTTTTCCTGAACTATCAATTATTTATACATGCCTTACCTCTAGTTATTTCAACATAACGTTTTTATTTTTCTTTTAACCTATTTATTTCTTTATAAAATTATAAAAAAAATTTATTTATTTATTTCATTTAAAAATAAATAAAATATTAGAATAAAGATTGTAACCGTTACAATTCATTTCGTAACTCTTATTTAGTAATTTTAGAGGCCAAAAATAATTAATAGATGAGTCCAAAGTGGTAATTATATATCCGATAATTAATTAATTATTGAGTCCAAAATAATTATGAGCCCGTTTCAGTAATAGAATGAGCCTATTTAAATTATTCCCTATTTTAAATAAAGACTTTATTTGTCATTTCAAAGTTTTTTTTATTAATTCAAATAAAAAATTTACATGTCTAATTATTATAAATATTAAAAAAAAAGCAAAGTAAAATTTCTGATCTAATTTCAAGCGCTCAATCTTGCTCAAACATTTTTAAAGGCGCAATTAAATTTAATTCCATTTTTAGAAATTATAATCCTTTTTAAAAAGTTTAAAAATAAAGCTTTGAAATATTAAAAAAATTAAAAATCTGCGATGAAATCTAGTTGCGCATCTAAAAATTTATGAGCAAGATTGAGCGCTTGAAATTTGATCAAAAATTTTACTTTGATAAAAAAACTTTAATTGAAAAAATTTTCTTAACTACTCCTAAAATTAAATAATCTTCCTCATATAAATAAAAAATTTTTGAGGCTCCTGAAACAAACGAATTAAATTTGACTGGTTTAATAAACTCTTCCTCTTATCTTACAAAGTAGTGTCACGACAATTGATTTTTTATAAATAAATGATACTTACAGGTTTTTTTTGTGGTTTTTTTATGTTTTGCATAATATAGAATTTTTCCTGGGTAGAAATAAACTTTTGGTGTGTTGGAGATTCGGATATGAAAAGCAAAAAAAATACTGCCCATATAACCCCAATTAAACCATAAATATAAAAAATTGATGGCCAACCGTCATCAAAGCCATGTCGGCATAAAAATCCTCCAAGAGGCAAAGCGACAATATTTCCAATCTGAACCCCAGAGGTTGCTATTCCAAGTATTCTGGATCTTTCATTTGGAGGAACCCAATGGGACCATAGAGTACCTAGAGATGGAAAACATGGGCCCTTTGAAGAAAATTTATCTAAAGAAAAATATTTTTATTTGAATTTTACATGAAAAAGACCAGTTAAAAACCTAAAAACTATTAGTAAATAAAAATCTTGCCTTGCTGCCCATGGTATTAATAAAGTTGTGATTGATCCCAATAAAATTGAAACACCAAAAGTTTTTACTCCTCCAATTTTAATGCTCAACCATCCACCAGGAATCTTTATTAAAAAAATTTAAAAAAAATTTAATCAATAAACAATTAGATGCCTGTGAAAAAAAATATCCGTAAAAAAAAGTTGACAAAACTATTCCTTGTGTTTGTTTTGGCCATAAAAATGGACCATCCTAAAAAAAATTTTTTAATTATTATAAAATTTAAAAATTCAAATATACGGGTAAAGAAGTATAATTTTTTTGCTCTAGATAGCATTTATTGGATTGTGCTGAAAAATTTCGCCTGATAAATTGTTCACTGTCAATAGATGTGTGATTGACCATGCACAATATAGCGATGCCCATGTTAGTTCTTTGCATGTATAAAACAGCTAAGCCAAGAAAGACCATTAAGGTCAAAAGCAGGCGAAATGAAAATAAAAAACTTGGTGCTAAAATTTATTTAATTAAACAACATTTTAATTAACCTTTAATTTATTTTACTTGAATACATTTTATGTGGAATGATAAAATTTTGAAGATTTTCAAATTTTTTTATCTTTTATAGTCATTTATTTTTGATAAAAATCGTTTAAAAATTAAGTGATTTATCAAGTACATGTTTCATAACCAATAAAGCTTTGCCAAGATGCTTTCTAATTACATATTACAGAATAAATCACGTTTAAAGCGTTGTGATGTTTTATTTTAAATTTTAAATTTAAATTATATTAAAATAAACCATAGTTGTTTGAAAGTCTCGAGTTAAGTCCAATTCCGTCCAAAATCTCCAAAATTTTTATAAAAAAGAAATTTTTTTCTGATACATTTATTCCTAATTATCTGAATTTAACTATTCACCCATTTTCATCTAAATTATAAATTGATAATAAAATTGAAATGATAAATTTTAATTTTTTTTTTGTTTATTGTATCGAGCCAAAGTCTTATGCTAAAACACCTGTTTTTTACTAAAACACGGAACGCGGTCGGATGGTTTAAGAGAATTACCTAAATATTATGGCAAAAAAAGAAAAAGTCATCTAGCTCTTATTTTTAAAAGCTGAAAAACTAAAAATATATTTTTTTTTGGTAAAATTCTTCAATTTAAAGAATTGACACTTAGGACACACCGTTTTTTAGATAATTAAAATGTCCACATTCTAACATAAAAATTATAAATTTGTTTTAGAGCTCTCGTTCAAAATTTAATTTACTTTTAATTTCAAAAAAGCTAATTTTTTATTTAATTTAAAAAACAGCTTTAGAATTAATTAATAGAATGAAAATCGATAAAAATGATCGGCTTAAAAGTAGTTGTACTTGTACTGGCTAAAAAACTTCTTCTATAATCATATTATATGTTTGTCCAGTAGGCTAAATCTCTGCCAAGTGCCTATACAAAAAAATTGTTTACCAATAGATTAAAAACATAAATAAAGAATCTTTCAAACATTCTTTATTAGATACCATCGATACCATTGATACCAAGATACCATCGCTGGTAAGATACAATAAACAAAAAAAAAATTAAAATTTATCATATATTTTTTGAATATATGATAAGGCTTATAAAAATGCCTTATCGACATAGCCATATATATTCGACATAGCCATTAAGTGCTCGGATGAGTGGCGCTGTTTATGATGAACGTCCCATATGTAACTTTGGCCGCTGACTGTTGAGTTGCAATCATACCGTTGCCGGTCCCAAGTCCGGATGAGAAAATGAGAGGGTAAGGACAAACAGTGTGACTTGACAGATAAACACACGAGAAAAAGTTTATTAAATATTTATTTTGAAAAAAAAAGATTCGGCTCAGACTCTTTTAAAATTAATTTAGCTTGAAAATGATTTCACAAAAAAAAAAAAGTTCTTGAACATATCGTTTATAAATACTCTTTATAAATATATATAAAAAGCCATAATTTATCTTCTAAAATTTAAGACTAACTAAAATAAAATAAATTGAAAGGAGAATTTATCGCATATAATTGGAATCAAATATGCAGATAAAAAAACTTTCTTTTTATTTTAAATTGAATTTTTTGCTAGTAAAAGAAAAAATTTTCTCGGTTTTTTTATTTTATTTATTAATTTTATATATAAATTTGTAAAATTAATTTCTTCGTTAGCCATACGAAGTATTAACTACAAGAAAAATGTTTTTTTTTAAAATTAACTTTATTTACATAGTTAGAAATCTATTTTAAAATCCGTTTTTTTGTCTAGCTTGTTGTCTGTTAAATTTTCTCTGAGCCCATGGTTCTTTAAGCTCCTGGTCTCATTAATGGCCACTTTAGCTAAATAGGTAACGTGGTGAGTATTCCTAGAAGATGATCCAAAATAGTTTTTATTAGACCGAGGCCTGTAATCGCTAGTTATTTTATTAATCAATTCTGATCTGCTATTTCCGACTATCTCACTTACCCCCACATCTAAAAATTCTATAGAATCAACGCCTTTGCATTTTCCTTGAGAACCACACAGTTTAACCAAAGCGTCATGATCAAATGCAACTGGACCAACTGGCTTTGTCTAATCGGCTAATTCTTCTTGCCTTTCTTCCTTTTCTTCATTATCACTTTTTTCACTATCGAAATCTTTTTTGTCTGGATGTTGATCTGCAAAAGGCTTCGTTTGGTACTCTAAAAAAGAACTAAGCTTTAATTTATAACTTTTTTTTTTAATTTATAATATAAATTTTTAAATTAAACAAGTGATTTAAAAAAAATTTTGATTGAATCGCCTACATTGAAAAAATAAAATCTCTAAAATAAAAGATAAATTTAACTTTGTTATTTTTTTATCTATTATTTTGTGAAAATGGGTCTAAAAAATTCAACAAGCTCATTTGTTTCAAACGTTTAGAACGAAAGAAATAAAAATTTCCTAAAAAATTATATTTCACTTTGTATCCTAATTTAATTGATTAGAATAAAAAAAAGAACAGAAAATTTTTTACTTTAAATTCTAAGAAAATTTAAGTTTTCAAAATTTAAATTTTTGAACCAAATTTGTGTCAATATGAATGATTCACTCACATTTAAAAAAAACTCATATCAGTAGTTAAGCTGGTAGCTCAAAAACTCACTATCAAACTCGAATAAATTTACAATTAAAAAATTTCAAAAACTGAATCTAATAATATAATAATAATAATTTACTCCTATTTAGTTCTTAATTATTTAAAATTCTATATATAATGATCTGAATTTGGTAACAAAATAGGTGTAAATTTAACTAGGCTATAAAAATTAAAGCTTAAATGCTGAAAACTTCGACATTGATTTTTTGATCGGAAATCAAAAACTTTACGGTTTTCACGATTGATGCTTTTTATTTGAAACGATTTAAGAAAGAAAAATCAATTTTGATAGAAAAAATTAATTTAATTGAATTTTTAAAAATTAAGTAAAATAATACAGTACTGCTAGGATAATTGTAACTTAAGTAAATTTACCTTAGTAAAATTTTTGTAAAAATGAAAATCTCCAAAAGATAAAATCGATTGTTGAGAATTGTTTCATAAATTTGAGACATTGAGGCTTTATCTTTATTCTTAAATTTATCCTTGAATAAATAGATATTTGGTATTATTTTCATTAACTTATTTATTTTAGGAGAAATTAAAATAAAAATCAAAGAATTCTTTAAAATCGATTTTTTTTTACGTATTTTTACGGAAAATCCCAGACTTGGGAACAGTATAAGAAAAATCAGTATCAGTCAGTAACAGTATTAAGCCCAATCAGTATCAGTCAGTATCAGTATTGAGGCCTTCAGTATCAGTCAGTATTCAGTATTGAGGATGAAATTCAGTATCGAAATCAGCCAGTACCAGTATTAAGGCTATCAGTATAAAATCATGTTTTTAAAAAAAAATTTTAATTTTCTAATAAAATATATTTAAGTCTTTTTGTCAATTTTGTGACCATTCAGATAAAAATACAAAAACAAACAAATAAAATTTATATCGGAAATTTTTTTAAAATATAACAAAAAAAAATAGAATTTTAATTTTTATAGGTAATCTTTATTTCATTTTAAGAACATTAAATTTGAAAGGTTATTGTATGTGAATCGACTTCGATGTGGTCTCATTAAAAATCCAGATACCGAAAATACCTGTTCGATCTTTGCTCAGGTAGCCTGAATACAAAAAATTTCCCTGGATAATATTAAACGCCCCTTTTATTTTTGTTTGTTTTTAAAACAATTATATCCATTTTACATAAACATGTAAATTGATGAAACAAAAAAAAAAATTATGTTTCAAAATTAAGAGTGAATTTATTTAAACACAAATTGTGGATAAATATCTTGTTTTATCGCACACAATTTACCTGTAAATAAACAAAAAAATTTTCTTGTGTATATAAAATAATTAGTTATTTAGCCACAAATTGACAATATTTTTTTGTTTATTCTTTACATTGAAATCCATCAAAAAAATATAATTGAAGCTCATCAAATCAATTAATTAGGAATAAGCTTGAATAAGAACATATAAAATATAAGAAATGGCTCCTTATCTATCATCATTCATAAATCAAAATGGAAAACGAATTTTACACTGGAAGAGTTTTCGATTCTTTCGACGACTTTATCGAGACGACTTTTGAAGGAACGTAAACGAAAAGCCAAAGCAAACACAATTACAACACAACGGTCAAAATCAATCAAAGTAAATGACGACAGCGAGTTAAAAGAATTTTTTACTCAAATTCTACTCGATGAATTCAAGCCAAGTGTAGATAGTTTCATTTCAAAAGAGCGTGTCGTCGATGAAGAGCATATACAAGTAATACCTTCGAAAATTAATCTTAGTGTACTTAGTTGTGCTTTTGTGAATGAAAATAATGAAATATCTTCTTTAGTTTCAAGTTTCTTCACTAGTGATGCTCTCTTAATGTTGCAAAATACATTATCAGCATTAAGATCACATGGTCAATTAAATTCTTGCAACTCTTGTTCTTTATCTTGCGACTCTAAGTTTATCGTTTGTAGTTCTTGTAATAATTATTTTCATTTAAAATGTGTTAAAAAAGTTTATGCTCCTAAGATTAAAAAATGGCTTTGTGCTAATTGTAACTCTAATTAATTAATCTAAATTTGTTAATCTTATTTTTTTTTTTTTTTTATTGTGTCTAAATAAATAAAAAAATTTCAAATCCACATCCACTTTTTGTGTGTATCAATTTTTGTTTATTTATCCATAAAATGTGTGAAAATAAACGCTACCCAAAATTAATTTGACATTTTTAAATTTTTTTTCTAATTTTCAGTATTTTCCAGTAATACTGAAATACTGATTATCAGCTCCAGTCAGTAGCAATATTTTAACGATCAGTATCAGTAATAGTATCAGTAATACTGAATACTGAAATATACTGATACTGATCAGTATAATACTGTCAGTATCCCAAGTCTGGAAAATCCCGTAAATTTATCCGAATTTAGAAAATTTTGATAAATTTTCAAAGGTAAATTTACGTGATTTTACGTAAAATACATTTATCATACCACTGTAATGGTGAATTTGAAAAACATAAAGTTTTATAAGCTTTTTAAAAACATGAATTTAAAACACTTTCTAAAAAATTGGCTTAAAAGACCTAATTAAACAATTAAGTTTTTACTATCAAAATACAAGGAATTGAATTTTTTTCAAAATTCTCAAGCCATTTTTTTTCTAATTCTCTTTTTTTTAGTTCATAAACGAAATAGTTTTTCTTTTGTTTCATAAAATATTTATATTAAAGGTTTTCATCAGTTTGAATGTAATTTTTCCAATAATTTGCATATTTAAAATAAAAATTTTAAATTAAGAAAGCTTGCTGAAAAGCATGGAATATTTTGTGTTTTTTTTTAAACATTTTTTGACAGATTCAAAATATTGATCCTTTACCAAAAAACATATTAAAATCGTTTGAAAATTTTCAAAAACTGTGTACTCAATACTTGAACTTAAAAATCAAGAAATAAATAAAGAAAGACCATAAAATTTAGAAAACCATATATTTGTATAAAAATGGCAAATGAACAAATTTTCCGGTTTCGAAAAATTTTTTTTTAATTTTTTAAATCTTCATCAAAAGCTAAATAAAAACATAATTTGATGTTCTCAATTTAGCAATGAATTTTTATCAAGTGACTTGAAGCTAAATTAGTTTGAAAAAAATGGCTAAGAGTCATTTAAAAGCATATTGCTAAACTAGCTGTCGACTACTCTTATTTGAAGCCGTCGAATGGTCTCATAAACACACTTGCTTTCTTAAATATACTATTTTTATGATTGCTTATTTTTTAAAGAACGTGCTTCTACAAAAGTTTTGTAACAAAAAAATTGCAAATAAAAGACCCAAGCTTTTCTTTAGTGTAATTTTAAAAAAAGAAAAATTTCAAATTTGAAAAACAATTTTTAAAAATTTTAGTAAAATGAGACTGGAAAATGAAGTTCAGTGCCAGAAATTGAATTGTAAAAGTCTGAGCAATGGCGAAGTGTTGGCAAACGAGAATGGAAAATGCGTTGCAAAATGTCTAGAATGCGACATTTCGATGTGTACACCGTGTCTTTTGGAGCATCAGTTAATAACTTCAAATTTAAGCCACAAATTGATAAGTTTGGTCTCACCAGTGAAGTCAAGCAAATTGTCGGAAAAAGATGAGGATTTTTTACATGAAGAGATAAATACAAAAATGAGCACAGAAATTGAGAAAACATTTAATTTTTACATCCAAACTTTGCAAGAAAGAAAGGAATACTTGGTAAAGGAGTTGAACACGATCATTCAATTTGCTCTATTGAACCACAACCAGAACATAAACAAGCAGTTGCAGGTACAGTTTCAGCTTGAGATGAAAAAGCAACAGATTGAAAAAGAGATCACAGATGAGTATGACCTGATGAATGGACACCAGAGCTCGACCGATAGCACCGAGTCCGCATTGAAAAATAAGCTCAATTTTTTGAACGAGCTGAACAATTTGATCCTGGTCAACAATCAATTGATTTCACAGCTCAAATCAAACAATCCACTCATGTCCATTGAGTTTATTTCAAACTATTCGGCAATTCAGACCTCAATCCGCAACACATTTGGCTACATCCGAATCAACCCTCAAACTCAGCAGCAGCAGCACCAACACCAACAACAGCAAACACAGCAGCATCAAGTGCTACCACTAGCTGCAGCCAACAATTTCAACAATTTCAACAACTTTAACAATTTAAACAACAGCAAAACATTGCCAAATCCATTGAGCAACGAGTTGAGCATTTCATGTGACTTTAAATCAAATGGGGCTCAGAGTCAAATGGCCTCGAGTGGCTCACTCAATCAACAAAATTTGTACTCGAACAATTCCACATCGACAAATGTGTCCTCATTGTCATCGGCCTCGTCCACCTCTTCTTCTTCATCTAATTCGTCAAGTAATTTGACAAGTGACTTGGTCACTAGTCCAGTCTCGATTATGGTCAAGAAAAAAAATGACCAGAACAAAGGCACCCATGACCAAGAGGACAAGAGTGTTCAAGAACCACTGATCGAAGAACAAGACCAAGACACCGAGGATGACACAACTACTTTAAAATTGAATCAACATCAACAAGACACAATAACTCTATCAGCTGGTTCAACTTCATCCCAAAAGTCAACCAAATCTCTGGTGTCCAACTTGTCCATTTTGTCTAACAATTCTTCCACTGGTTCAGCACAAAATGCAAACTCGGCTGCAAATAGCCTGGCCAATTTGTCCAATACAACCAAACATCCTTTGTCCTACTTGTACTCCAACTTTATTCAATCAAATCCAAAATTGAACAATTTCAACTTTTCAACCCAATGTTCAGCAGACATGGACAATCAGCAATCAAATGGCTCCATGGCTGCCACTGCTGCCAATTCGCTCAAAACATTTTCTTTGAATAATTTGAATCAAGGCCAATACACAAACAACCAAAGCAGCAACAGCAGCATAAATGGAACTTACTCTCATTTGACAAGTGGTCTTGGTAGTGGTGGTTTGAGTGGAAGTGTGAGTGGTGGTGGTGGTGCATCGATGATGAACGGGGCCCATTTAACAAGTCAAATTCAACTGCAACGTTCCAAGATGATTTATCACTGTAAATTTGGCGAGTTTGGCATCAACGATGGCCAATTCACAGAGCCTTCTGGTGTGACCATAAACACAAACAATGACATCATTGTGGCTGACACAAATTCTCATCGCATTCAAATATTTGACAAGGATGGAAATTTCAAGTTTAAATTTGGCGAGTGTGGCAAAAGAGATGGTCAATTGTTGTATCCAAACAGAGTGAGCATTGTGAAGCAAACAGGCGACATTGTGGTCACCGAACGCTCGCCCACTCACCAAATTCAAATCTACAACAAGTATGGTCAATTTTTGAGAAAATTTGGCGCCAACATTTTGCAGCATCCGCGCGGCGTCTGCGTCGACCACAAAGGCCGCATTGTGGTCGTCGAATGCAAAGTGATGCGTGTCATCATATTTGACTTGTACGGCAATGTGCTCAACAAATTCAATTGTTCCAAGTATTTGGAATTTCCCAATGGTGTGTGCTGTTCGAATCCAACAGCGTCTAACAATTACCGCGAGGAAATTTACATCAGTGACAACAGGGCTCATTGCATCAAAGTATTTGACTACAATGGAAACTTTATTAGGCAAATAGGCGCCGAAGGCATCACCAACTATCCAATTGGTGTGGGCATCAACTCAAACAACGAAATACTCGTGGCCGACAACCACAACAATTTCAATCTGACCGTGTTCACCCAAGACGGTAAATTGATCAATGCCCTAGAGTCCAAAGTAAAACATGCCCAATGCTTCGACGTAGGCCTCATGGACGACGGCTCAATTGTTCTAGCCAGCAAAGACTACCGCATCTATGTCTACAAGTACACCACGTCCACACAAACCTCGCTGGGTCTTTCCTCCACAGCCACAATGCTTGACCAACACCTAAATGCAAGTTCCATTTCGCCCACATCGCTCACCAACCAACATCAACTCAACTTCAACAACTACGACCTCTTTTGCAACAATCAAAACGAGTACTCTCTGTTCACCAACAGCGCCCCACTCGACTCCAATCTCCAAGTCTCTTCTCTCACTGCCCAATTGATCGATCCCTTTGCCGATCTGATCAGTGAACCATCTGAAAATAACACAAATTGTTTGAATTTTAACAATTCGAGTGAATCGCTTTTTTCTACTTTTTCTAAAGATAATTCAAACTTAAGTCAACTTTTAAATGGATTTTTGTACTAGATTGATCTTTGCCACTTATTTTATTCCTTGACTAAATTGTAAATCGAAATTTTTTGTTACTTTTTGTTAGCATAGTTTAATTTTATGGTTGTATGATCTTTCTAAAGTGAACTAAATCTAATGG
>QEOQ01000508.1:4237880-4367636 GCA_010279815.1 Brachionus plicatilis
GTAGTTATTTGTTAAAAATATTTTATTTTCATTTTTTTTTAATTATTCAAATTTGATATGCTTCATTTTTTTAATATGTTTTTTATCGTTGTATTTTGCGTTTTGAGATCTAATTTACAGTGATTCAAAATTTTTGCTGTTTTCATTTTGTTTGCTTTGTCGTTGATTTTAAATATAATAAAATTATTTATCTCTATTAATTTATTGTTTTAAATACTGACGGTAATACGCAAATTTATCCCGAAATTAGTTTATCCCGTTTTTTTTTATCCCGATTTTTTTATCTTGAAAATTTTTTATCCCGAAAAAAATTTTTAAACTTAATTAATCTAATGATTATAATAATTTAAAAGAAATAAATACCTAGTACTGAATATTACTTGACATGTTATGTCTAATAATGGTTCATTCTCAAATTAACTTCAAAATGATTGATCACTAATTTATTTAACAAAAACAATACATAATTTGAATAATTCAGGTTAAGTTAATTCTCAAATTTAAAATTTTAAAACAGTTATTTTTTTTGTCAATTATGGCTTAAATCTTAAATACTTTTTTATTAAGAATTTTTTCGGGATATAAAATTTTCGGGATAAATTTCACATTTTTTTTCGGGATTTATTATTTTAATTTTAATAGGTTTAAATATTTTATTTGATTTTAAAGAAAACTTACTTTTAAAGACAAAAAAGCAAAAAAAATTAAAGATCAAAATGAACAAACTGAATAAAATCAACAAACTGAATAATTTGAACGATTTATAGGGTTAGGCTTTTTTTTTATAGATTTAGCAAAATGAATGTACTAAAGACAGAACGTCGGATTAAAGGACCGTCGTCATTACCTCGTGATGATGAAAATTTGTTTAAATATTGATAAAAAAATGAATAATTCAAGAAAATATTTTAACTATTAATGGAGATAAGATTAGAATTATTTTGTTAGAGATATTCTTAAAATTTGGGAAAAAATCCCATTGAAAAATTAACATAAATATAAAAGATTTTTTAAGAATCCAAATTTTTAACTTTGTTTATAAAATGAGGGAACATATAGTTAAAGAAATTGAAAGAATCAGACATAAATTTTACCAGGAACATTCTGATGGTGTTTTGGTTTATATGAACCAAAATAAAAAAGAGTTCTTAGAATATTTGGCAAGAGAACAGAAATTTAGACATGAAAATGTCTCAAAAAATCTTGATGAAACTAAAATTTTTATTCCATTTGCAAGAGAAGACCAAATTGTTAACTTTCATGATGATTTAGTAATCAAAACAGATTTGATATATGAAGAAGAACTATTTGGTTTGGACGAAACTGAAAATATAAAGAAAATCGAAGAATTGAAATGTGAGAGATCAATAATTATGACCGAATTGGGAAAAATTAAAGATCAAAACTTGAAAAATGAAAATATTGGAAAAAATTTTAAATTTTGTATCATCAAAAAAAAAAATGGAGAATATGGTGAACATACTGCCAACTTATTCATAACGAATTCTTACCATGATTATCTTTTCCTCCAAAATAAGTAAAATCAGCTCAAAATAATTAAAATAATTTACAAAATTTTATTTTTTTTAAGGAATAATGAAAATAATTTTAAAGTAAGTAATTTTTTTAAGTTTATTTTATTAATGATTTTTACTTTATTTGTTTATTTAAAATTATTTAATACTCTAAACACTAAGCTACCCAGGTCTCGTTCTCATTAAGATCTCTTAATAGATCTAAGTTAGATGTGGATTGCATTTATAAAAATTTGAGATTCTAGTACCTTCTAGTTTTAATTACAAAACATTCTTGTGAAGAAAGTGATGATAATGAAAACCCTGTAAATGAAAATGGTTACGTGCAAGATTATCAGTGAATGTTTATCTATTAAATGCCGTGAAAATGTTATGTAAATTATTATTATTATTTATTAGTTCCAAGCCTTATAGGCAAAAAATATTAAAAAATAAGAAAAAAAAACTTTGTACAAATTATGATTAGTCTATTTTCAGTAGATCATTTAAAATTTTAAAAAAGTAAAAATATTCTAATCTGTGTTACATATTTATTTTTATTTGGGAGCAGACAAACTTGATCGAGTCAATCAAACCACGATACCTGTCTAAAAATATATGACCAATATAACCAATGAAGTCTTTGGACTGTATTTCATCACATTTATTTATTTGTTTTCTGTACCGAGCTAATGCTCTTTCAGATTAAAATTTAAAAAAATAATAAAGTTAAATATGATAAAAAAAAATAAAATGAGTAAAATATATAAAAAAAAAATTAAAAAAGGTTAAAATAGCAGAAAATTGAGATATATTGAAATAAAGAATAACATGATACATATTTTTAAAATCTATTGTATTTTCTTTTAAGTGTTCTTAAGCTATTTGTAGTATGACGTTTTCTTTTATTTAATAATAATAATAATTATAATAAAGAAAATTAATTAATTAGAGAAAATATAAAAAAGAGAAAGTAAATGAGAGAATTTTTATTTTAGAGGAAATGTAAGTCACCATAAAATATAAGTCATTATAATATAAAAACAATTATATTATTTGGATTTTTTATACAATCCAAAACTTGTCTTGATTAATCATTTTCTTTATTTTATCTTATTTATTACCGTAAACTCGTGTTCACGACTCTAAGAGTAAAGCCCAAATCCAACATTTTTTCTTTAAGAGTTATTTACATAGTTTCTATGTTACAACAATTAAAATTTAATTTGCAAGAAAAAACCCTGAATATGGGATATTTTCCAAAAATAAGGCCAAAATTTAACTTGTACTCTAACAAAAAAATTGTCTTTGCTCTCAAAAAAAAAATGAAAATTTTAAAAATTGTAGAGTTAATTAAAAAATAGAAAAAAAGTCAATTTTTTCATTTTTTTTTTAAATTTATTATTTTTATACTGAAGGAGCATTAGCTCGGTACATATTTACAAATTAATAAATAAATAATCTCTAATTTTTTTCTCTTTTATCCTTATTCTGTATGATGATTTTTCCCTGTTTTTATAGATTCTCTTTTTTTTGTCTATATTAATTTTTCACTATAATAATAGTTCACCATTAATTATTTCTGCGATTCAGGCTATATTCTCTCGAAAAAAAGAAGGTATTGTTAAGTATCAATTGAATTAGATATTCGATAAATCTTGATTCAAAACCTTCTCTGTATTCTTCCAACAGTCAGACGATCAATGGAGCAGAATGACTCAACCCTGTCCTGACATATCTCTCTCTCAACTCGAAAAGTCGATTTGAGGCTGTTAGTAGTTTAAGTTTATTAAAAGCCTCTTGGTGCATAATATTGGAGGGGGTATCATAGTTTAGCTTCAAAATTGATCAAACTGCTGAATTTTAGCTAAGAAAAAGTGCCTTAAGAATGTGTTTAATAAAAATTTAATTTGTTTACAAATTCATTAGATTTTCAGAACTAAAAGGATGCATATAAAAATTTTGGTTCTAATCTTTGAGACATAGATTGACAATGATCTCGAATTTAATACTAAAAATTCTTTATGTCCTTTTGTGCCCTTTATGTCCTTTATGTCCTTTTGTTTTTATGGAATAAAGATTGTCTTTTTTTGTCCTTTTGCGTCCATTGCTTTTAAGGAATATACATTTTCCTTTCGTGTCCCTTACGTATTAAAAATTAAAAATACAAAAGGACACTAAAGGACAATTTATATTCCGTAAAAGCAAAGGACACAAAAGGACAATATTTTTAGTTCTTAAAAAGTAAAGGACACAAAAGAATATTTAGCTTTAAAAACACGCTCATTGTCAATAGCTCCTTTGACAGGGAGTAGCCAAAAAAAATACTGTTAGACTTGTGAAAAAAAAACAAATTTTTACGCATTTTTATTTCTACCTTTATTTAATACAATTAATACAAAAAATTTGAACAATTGTCTTAACTAAAATTTGATAATTTTCACTAAATAGTTTTAATCGAATGAAACGAATTTGAAATTTTGTTTTTAAGATTAAAGTGAAAGAATATGTGTTGTCATCTTTAGCTAATCAGAAGATTGTAGTTGATTTGACTAATCCACAAAAAAATGAACTAAAAAGCTTGAATTTGGAACAAGTTACTTTGGAGCCCATCAAAAATAATGATCTTGATTTATTAGATCAGTATATTAATTTAGAAAAAATCGAAGATGCATGGCTTAGCATGGCTAATTGGGAAGTCATGCCAAAAGAAATTTTCAAAAATTTACACCAGATTAAACATCTATTTATTAATGATTATTTTAGTTTTTTAGACACTGATAATTTTGAATATTTAAAAAATATCAAAGTCTTAAGTTTTTTACGAGGTGTTCAGGAAATCAGAAGTTATGCTTTCCATGGATTGAACAATCTGACTTACTTAAGTTTGGATTATTGTGAAATAACCTATCTTGAAAGTGGTTGTTTTAAAGGACTTATTAATTTGAAATATTTAAGTTTAGTCGGAAATAAAATAAGCGAAATTAGTGGAGAAATATTTTCACCTCTTAAAAATTTGATATATTTGTATATCGGAGATAATCCACTAAAATATTTTAATCCCCAAGGGTTAAATAATCTTCGATATTTGAATAATGATTCTTCAAAATTTTTCGATTCAAGCATTCTAACAAAATATCACAAACAACAGCAGAAATTATTGCAAGCCGCAATTCCAATCGATGAAATTCTTTACGGATTGAGATCTTTTAACAATCTGAAAAATCTAGAGGCTCTGAAGTCTCATAAAATGATAATAAACAGTATAAATCTGAAAGTGCTTGATTTATATCATTTTTCAATAGAAAACTGCGACCCAAACCATCCAAATACATTCAAAGATTTAGAATACTTAAAATTCAATGAATTTAACTTTTTGGGAGATGATAATTTTATAAATAGGTTTCATTTTAGAAATCTAAAGGTTTTAGTAGGAAGTTTTGAGAAAATTCCCAAATTTGAAAAAAGCCTGTCAAATCTGAAATATTTGGCTCTGCACAATGTTGAAGAATTTGATAAGAACTGTTTTGAAAATCTTCAAAACTTGGAATTTTTGAAAATATCAATCGAAAAGAACGTTTCATTAATTGAAGAAATAGGACCAGATCATTTTGTGGGCGCTAAACAGCTAAAATATTTTAAAGTCGGAATTCGCTTCGGAAAACTGCCTGATTTGTCTGCTAAAGAGTCAATTTTTGAAAGTTTATTCGAGCCGGATGAGAAGCTAAGAAAAAAAACTTTTGAACATTTTTTCGAGGTAGAATTTATTAAACTAAAATGAAGCCATAATTCTTTTACGTTTTTTTTAGATTTATCAAGAGAATTCAATAAATATTAACCCGCTTGAATACTTAAATATAAGTGACATATTGGCTTGTAAAAGCATTTTGAAAAACCAGCACGAAATGATTATTTCAAAAATACTAGAAAAATAAAATAAATTAATATTAATTTTAATTTTCTTTTGAAATAAAATTTAAAATTTAATATTTTTTAATTAATTGTTTATTATGACCTGCAATTGATCTTGATTAAAGTCTGTGACTAATTGTTGAAAATCAGTCCTTTAAAAATATTAAGGATATTTTCTAATTTGTTATTTAGGCCTAATTTTTTTAAATTAAATTACAATTGTTCGAAAACTATTTAAAATGTTTTTTATAAAAAAAATGCATACTTTAAAATGCATCGTCAAAATTTGGCTCCATTTTAAAATAGCTGATTTTTTTGACTTTGACTTGTTTCAAGAATTTAAAAATAAACATTTAAAGTTAAATTTTATTATTCAAAAAATAAAAAAAATTTAAAGCACAAAAAATAATTATTTTGTTATCGTCTTTTACATTACTTATCAACTAAATCAATTCCACTTATTTCAAACAGTTGAGATTGTTTTAGAAGATTATAGACATTTTGGTTCTTGGTCTTCGGATAAGACTTTGCCTTTATTTTTTGTTCTATATTTTGTCTCGTATAAACCTTACGGCTATTTTGTCAATTTCGGCATAAAAAGAGTTTTTGTGGACTCTAATTGATAGTTAATTGATAAAATAATTTTATTTTTTAAATTTAATTTGTTTTGATTTATTATTTATTTATTTATTTTCTGTACCGAACTAAAGTTCCTTCAGAATAAGTTAAAAAAAAAATAAAAAAATATAAAATAAAATTAAAGTTAATGAAATTAGATTAAAAAAAACAAAATTATCAAAAAAGAGTAAATAAGCCAAAAAAAATGAAAGTTGAAAAGACATGAATTGGAAAACTTGTTACGGTGTGAAAATAACCGTTTCAACTATTTAAATTAACTCACAACTTATCTAGATTTTATCTTTATGTTTTTATGAATCATTTATCATATGTCATAAATCTTTATGACCGATTTAATTCACAACTTATCTTTATTTAGATTCTTTATGATTAATGACCTTTTGAAGTTACAACTACTGAATATAAATAGAAGTTGTAATTCTTAAAAAGGAGAGCTTTTTAACTTGTATTTTTTCTATTTACTTTAATTTAATAATAAACGTTTATTCAACACGAATTTGTTCTTTGTCTTCTCTCTATCTCCTCTGAAGTTAATCGAAGGTATTCAGGCCAAATTCCCTAGACTAACATATATGGTAGCAGCGATAAAGACCGATATAAACAGATAGATAATAGACAAAAGCAGATTGTTCCGCGCGATAATTTTATATTAGCACTAATTATTAATTGTGCAATGAGTGAAATAGGCTCTATAATCGAGGATATCGATTCAAAAAAGTGGAAAAAAAATAAAAGCTCTTAATATTTGCAAGGCTAAATCCTTAGCTTACTCCTTGGATAAGGTAGTGGCTGCTTACAGGGCTACTGTAGCAGAATTAAAGGATATTGCGGAAAGCAATGATGCAACTGATACAAAGAAATCAAAGTGCAAAGAATGCATTAGTAATTTTGAAAGCAAAGTTAACAAAATAAAACAAATAAAACTGGACGCTGATGACGTAGATGAGCAGAAAGATGATGTATCTTAAGAAATTGACAGACTTCGTCTGACTAATGAAGAATTATTATTAATAGATGAAAATACGAGGATCTTCTTAACAACTCAACTGTCAGCAACAGCCAACAAGAAGAAAAATTTCTTATAATGAATAAAGACTATTACAACTTAGATTATTCAACTATAAATAATCGCTCGCAAAATGATGTTTCAATAAAGGATACTTCGAAATCGAATAATTTAAACAAAATGTTTTATAATATGGTTCATAACGAAAAAACGCCTAAATCAATACTTATCAGTGATGATGATGCACAAAAAACACCAGAATCTTATTGTTATGGAAAAGATGTAATAAAAGATTGGAATCCAAAAAATCACCAAACAAATTCGGTTATTCATGATTATGATCGGCAAAAAACAAAATGTCTGACTATGTATCAAATGATTATAATAACATGATAAATAATAAACGAAATTCAATAAATCAACCGGTCGAGATGAGCGGACAAATTTTTCCTTTTTCGAACGATCCAATCTATAAATTTTTGCTTAACCAAAACATGGAAAATAAACCAAAACATCTTCATGTAAGTACACAAAAATTTTCTGGTAATAGTAAAGATGATATAGAAGATTGGCTTTTTATGATCAAGCAAGGTTTCATAGCAGCAAAAATTCCTGATGAAGATCGACTGAATGCAGTCGTCAATTTTGTGGCTGAGTTACCATTGTTAATATTAAAAAGACATATTGAGTCAAAAAGCAACTGGTTCGAATTTGAAAAAGAGCTCAAAGATACCTTTAGAAACGTCGATAGAGAACATAAGATAAGAAGCGAACTCTCTAATTTAAAACATAAGGAATTAAATGTTGAACATTTTGTAAATAGATTTTTGACTTTAACAAATAAGTTAGGCTTTATGGCTGAGGAAGAAAAAATGTTTTACTTTAGAGAAGGTTTTAAAAGAAAATACAAAAAGAGAAATTATTTGTAGAAAAATCGTTAAGCTGTCGGAGGCTATCCCACTTGCGATTCAATTAGAATCAGCGGCTAGCTGCATATCTAAAGTTAACTTTGTTAAAACTAATGTAAAAAAGAAAAGCAATAATTTTTTATATAAAAGAGATAGTTTCAAAGATTTACAAAAACAAAAAACTGTATCTAATAAGTATCTAAATCAAAGAACCAATTAATCACATGATATTACATGTCTTAGATGTAAAAAGAAAGGACATTATGCTAATAAGTGCAGGGTAATATTAAAAAAGATAAATTCTTTAGAAATTGTTTCTGATTCGGAAGAAAAGATTTATATGGTTTCTTCTCTCTCCAAAAATATTAATTGTATACCATCAACTACAGGTTATGTAGGAGGTAAATTAATGAAAATAGGAATAGATTGCGGGGCTACCCATTCTATTATGAACCAAATGACAGGAGTTCAATATAATATAGATATTTTAGCATGTGAAAACAAAATAACGACTGCAACAGGCATAATTACTCATGCTTCAGGCAAAACAAAACCAATTGAAATTAAGCTAGGTAACAGTTTATGTTTAATCGAATTTATTGTTTTCGATCATGAAGACCATGATGTTTTGTTAGGTCTTGATTGGTTTCAAAAAACAAATTCAGGAATTTTTCCATCCCAAGGACTTATAAAATTTCCAGGTTCAGATTTTAAATTAGAAATTAGCAAAAGTAATAAAGAAGAAAATATTTTTGATATTTTTCAATCTGATGTTAATCCAGAAACCTCAGATGATTATTTTTGGGAAAACAAATCATATAAGGTTAACCCTTTAAGTCCTTTATCATTCAATCAGCAAAAAGCTTTTGATAAAATTTTAACAGAAGCAAAATGTTTATTTGCTAATTCTATAGAAGAATTAGGTAGGTGTGAGGTGTATAAACACGCAATTAGGTTGATTGATGAAAATGTAGCTCCTATTTATAAACGACCATATAGAATGTCAGAAAACGAACGCCAATTTTTAAGAAGCGAAATCAGTAAGATGATAAAAGCAGGAATCATTCAAACATCTAAATCGGCTTGGTCTTCCACTGTAATTGTTGTTCCAAAAAAAGACGGAAATAAACGAATATGTATAGATTATAGAAAGTTAAACGAAAATACTTTAACAGAAAGATGGCCACTTCCAAATATTTCAGATGTAATTGATAGAATGAGGGACTCGAATTGGTCCACTGCACTTGATTTAAAGTCAGGCTACTGGCAAGTAAAAATGGATGAAAGTTCAATTCATAAAACTGCTTTTCCACTCCAGATGGTCATTTTGAATTTTTAAGACTACCTTTTTGCTTAAAGATTGCCCCAACAGACTTCTGTAGGATTATGCAGATGACCCTAGGCGACCTTCCCTTCGTTGAAGTTTATATGGATGATTTCATTTTACATTCAAAAACCTTTCACGAACACTTTTTTCACATAAGACAAGTTTTTAATAAATTAAAGGAGGCAAATTTAAAAATAAACCCAACTAAATGTAGCTAGTTTGCAAATGAAATTAAAGTTCTTGGTCACATTGTGTCTCATAATCAAGTTAAAATGGATCCTGAAAAAATCAAAGCAATTGTTGAAAGAGCTCGACCAAAAAATTTAAAGGAACTACAAAGTTTTCTTGGACTACCTAACTTTTATCGACGCTTTATTAAGGATTATTCAAAAATTGCTCATCCTTTTTTTGCTTTGTGTTCGAAAGATTCAGTATTCGAATGGAGTAGTGAATGTGAAGAAGCTTAAGCTTTTTAACATGCTTAAGAAAAAATGTTCCTCATATCCAATATTACGAATACCAAATCCTAATTTCAATTATAGACTCTTTGTCGATGCTTCTGGGTACGCACTTGGAGCAATATTAACTCAAAAAGATGAAAACGGAGAGGAATTCATTGTTGCTTGTGCTTCTCGAACACTCTCAAAAACAGAAATTAAATACGGTATTTCAGAAAAAGAATGCTTAGCTGTTATCTATGGTATAACACAATTCAGAAAGAACCTGTATGGAATAAAATTTACAGTCATAACAGACCACTCAGCGCTTGTATGGCTTAAGAACATTAAAAAAACAGGAAAATTAACCCGATGGTCAATATTTCTTCAGGAGTACGACTTTGACGTCGTTAATAGAAAAGGCTCTGAACATGGAAATGTTGATGTAATCAGTAGACCTGTAATTGACTTTGTGATTTGTATGACAACAACACAAGTTTTAAATGATAAAATTATATAAGACGTGTGGGAAAATCCCAACTTAATCCACTTCATCCAATTTGGAAAGCTTGTACGAGGTATTTCAAAAAAATTAGCAACAAATATTCAAAATTTGGCAAAAAATTATCGTTTTGAAAACAATAAACTTTTTATCCGTAAAACTGGAAAATATTTAGAAGTACCTAAGCCAGAATTGCGGGTAGAAATTATTGAAAAGGCACACAATTTTGGACACTTTCAAACTGAATCCACATATCAGAGACTGAAAGACACATTTTACTGGAAAAATATATTTGATGATATAAAAAAATTTGTAAAAAATGCACTGTTTGCAATCGAAATAACAAAGAAATTGTAAAATACCATCCTGCACAAACAAGTAGCATTAGCAAAATTTTTAAACGTGTTATGATAGACCTTATTCTTGGTCTTCCTGAAACTGATGAAGGCTTCAATGGTATATTAGTAATAATTGAATTTGTAACGAGATTTTCGTTTGCTAAACCAATACGATCAAAATCGGCTAATGAAGTAGCTTCTATATTAACTGAACATATTAGTATGTTTGGTCCATTTGAGGAACTATTATCCGACCAAGGAAGGGAATTTTGTAACAATGTATTAGAAAGTTTAAAAACAAATTTAGGTTTTAAACATATCACAACCTCAGCTTATAATCCAAGAACTAATGGGATTACAGAGAGATTTAATTAGACTTTAGCAAATTGTTTGAGAAAACATGCTGAAGCCAATATTAATAACTGGCATAAGTTCCTCCCGTTTGTTTTAATCGCATACCAATCGAGAGTTCATTCGGCTACGGGTCACACACCTTTTGAACTAATGTTCGGAAGGAACATGATCGCATTTAATGATTATTCAACTGAAAAAGAAGATTCAAATGCTATCTTGGAAAGAAGTAAAGAAATTAAACAACTATTTGAAAGAACACGTCCGTTAACGCTTGAAATGCTCGAAATGCTTTTAAAAAATTTAAAAGCATTTCAAGAACGCCAAATCAAAACACAGAATAAATCTACTAATATTGTTGAGAAACGAATTGACATTGGAAAAACTGTATTCTAAAAATGCGAAGGACTTCTAAATAAACTAGAACCAAGGTTCAAGGGACCATATAAAGTATCAGGTCACACCAAACGTGGTAATTATATTATTAAGAATGCTCTTAACGAAACTTTAAAGGACTCTTATCCGAGACATAAAATTAAATTGGTGGAAGGGGATTCGATTCTTCCAGAAGAGAGTGCCGAAATTGAAAGAATTCAAAAGCATAAAACAATCGATAACGATAATCTTTATCTAGTAAAATGGAAAAATCTTCCATTATCGGAATCATCTTGGATTCCTGAAAAGTATTTTAACAACTTTAAACTAATAAACGATTATAAATCAGGATTACAATTCGTTAAATCTCAATGTCTAAAGCGAAAATGTACATTAAACAAAGCATATTTTAAAAGCTTTTTATTTTGGTTTAGCATAATCCCTTCAATATTCACTGAAAATCCAAATAAAATAAAAGGAATAAATTTAAACGGTAGTTATATGTTTTGTTCGCATTCTTATCAAAGAAAGATTGTTGATCTAAATTCACTTTGTAAAACTAAACCCAAAAATACGAATCACATATTGAATAAGTATTTTGAATTTAAATCTAACCAAAATGTTGTCAGTTCGAAAATAAAACTAAATGTTTTAGGAAAAATTGAAAACCAAATTTATGGAAATGGTTATCATTGGTTATGAAAAAACATATTTTAGTTACATCAATGTCGTTTTGGGGTGAAAAATTTGAATCGCTCAGAACAGAACCTGTTAAACTTACTAACGTTGAATGCAAAATAATGGTCATTACTAAAAAATGCAGAGAATCGCCTATGAATTGTGATGCTGAATATTGTACCTATTCTGCTAATCCAAAAGCAACATTTTCATGGTTAAATTAAAGAAAAAGCGAAACATTTTCTTGTTCTTTCTCGCCAAAATTAATAACAGCTAAAAATCAATTTGATCATTTATTCGGTTTAAATGTCAAGCTAAAGATCTTTTTTGTTATCTTCATGATTCCATTATAAAATGGGCTAAAGCTATTTATCACGAATGCCCACTATACAAAATCACTTTGGAAGACTTCAAATATGATAAAGATAGTGATATTTTAATAAGTGAATCACATTTAGCAGTTCAAGCTTCCGGAATTCAAATAATTTGTAATGTCTCAGTCTTAACAACAGTTGAAGGAATTTATCTGAGTAGAAAAATTAACCAAGATATAAATAACAAAGTACCTCAGAGTTCGACTGTAGAAGAAATGAAAGAATTGTTACTTGCTGACAATGACTAAAGAGTTTTCGAAGATATAATACAAAAAAATGAAATACTTTTTAATGAATGTTTAAATTTTAAATCGACGCTTAACCTTTTTTCAAAAAATGAAGACAAAAATCTTACACATTTTCTTAAAGATGGAAGTTCAATTACCTTCTACACTACTATGGGTACAATTTATAAAGCGGACTGTTTGTCTGTAAGCGAAATAGAAATTTTGACGGATACACGCAATGAGAATACTTCGCAGTGCTTTACAGATCAACCTATTATTTTTAATATAAAGAATTCGTCAAAAACAGGATTTTTAACTTATAACAATATTATTAGGAAAGTAACTAATCTTGTACATTGTAATAGACTCATACAATATATACAATTAGTAAACCAAAACTACACTATAGTTAGAAAAAATTTTCAATCTAATGTTGTACCTAATTCAAAAATTCAATTTTGATTACTTGGGAAATAATAAATGATAAAAGAATTAAAGGTTCATCATAATCCACTATTGCTTGATGGAATAGATCTTCTATTAACGTTTCAAGAAATATTAAATCATGAAATGTCGGCTGGTACTTGGTATTCACATTCGTCAGACACTTCTAATATCAAAGCGAACGTCATCGAAACAAGAATGGAAATAAAGAATGGTTTAAATTTGATTTTTACGAAAACATTTGGAATTATTCTGTTAGTCTTTACTAGTATTTTCATATTACTTCTTTTTTTCCTAGGATGCAATTTCTGTGTCAAATGTTTCCCATGCTGGACATTAAATTCAGAGAAAAATAAATTTTCTCACAATTTAGAGGAACAGAGGAAATCTGAATTTAGAGAAAATCAAAAGAATGGTGCCAATGAACATATAGAAATGATTACAATTTTAAAAGAAAAATTAAATGTTGAGCCCAATATTCAAAATCAAGACATTAGCGAAGAAAGTTTGGACTCAATCACAAATCAACTAATTTTTTCAACAAATTAATGTTATAAATAATGTACCCTTGTTTGGTCCATTCGAGGACGAATGATTATTTTCAAGGGGGGGTAATGTTACGGTGTGAAAATAACCGTTTCAACTATTTAAATTAACTCACAACTTATCTAGATTTTATCTTTATGTTTTTAAGAATCATCTATCATATGTCATAAATCTTTATGACCGATTTAATTCACAACTTATCTTTATTTAGATTCTTTATGATTAATGACCTTTTGAAGTTACAACTACTGAATATAAATAGAAATTGTAATTCTTAAAAAGGAGAGCTTTTTAACTTGTATTTTTTCTATTTACTTTAATTTAATAATAAACGTTTATTCAACACGAATTTGTTCTTTGTCTTCTCTCTATCTCCTCTGAAGTTAATCGAAGGTATTCAGGCCTAATTCCCTAGACTAAGAAACTGCGACCCAAGCCATCCAAATACATTCAAAGATTTAGAATACTTAAAATTCAATGAATTTAACTTTTTGGGAGATGATAATTTTATAAATAGGTTAAATTTTAGAAATCTAAAGGTTTTAGTAGGAAGTTTTGAGAAAATTCCCAAATTTGAAAAAAGCCTGTCAAATCTGAAATATTTGGTTCTGCACTAAGTGCTTTTTACAGAATTCAAAAGAAAATTTTTATTTAGAGAGTTTTTGTCCTTTTGCTTTTGTTCTTTTTTGTTCGTTTTAAAAAAAAAATATGCTAGTTCATTCAATTTTTATTCAAATTTAATAAAAATGTTACCAAATTGAAACTGAGAATAAGACGAACTTAGTGCCTTGTACAGAATTCGAAAAAAAATTTATTAAGTAAGTCATTGTCCTTTTTTTTTGTCGTTTTTGTTCGTTTTAAAAAGAAATATCCTAGTTTATACCTTTTTTTATCCAAATTTAATAAAAATGGTACCAAAATTAAAGCTTGGATAAAAATGAAACTAGTGATATTTACAGATTTCAAAAAAAATTTTTATTTAGAAAGTTATGGTCCTTAAGCTTCTCTTCGTTTTAAAAAAAAAAAATCCTAGCCATTCAATTTTTATCCAAATTTAATAAAAATGGTACCAAATTGAAGCTGAGAATAAGACAAACTTAGTGCTTTTTACAGAATGAAAAGAAAATTTTTATTAGGAAAGATATGGTCTTTTTAATTAAAAAAAATTAAAAAAAATTATTTAAAAAAAAAAAGTATAATAATAAAAATATAAAAGTTTTTTGAATTTATTTTTTTTGTTAATTAAAAAACTCCCCTTTTTAAATAAAAAATGTATTTTTAATTATATTAATTTTTTTTTTTTATTACCGGTTTTTTGGCCTTCTGTATATTTTAGACCGTTTATTTTGGCGGTCTAAAAATTAGGCCGCCAAGCTGACCGGCCAAATGACCGCCCGCCAAAGTTGGCCGTACATTTTGCCGGCCGTCAATGATTTGGCCGGCCAACTCCGCGGTCCAAATTTTTGGCCGCCGGTCTGGCCGCCAAAGTGGCCGCCCGTTTTAAGTTTGGCCGTACATTTGGCCGGCCAACTCGGCGGTCCAAATTTTTGTCCGCCGGTCTGGCCGCCAAAGTGGCCGTCCGCCTCTATAACCGTCCGTCAAGGCGGTCTTGTTCGCGGCCAAAAAAATTTTTGGCCGCATCAATGGCCGTTTGTACGGTTCCCAACACTATTAAAAATTGAAAAAAAAATATTTTGTGTTCAATAAAATTATAAACAAATAATTTTACTTTTTTCTTTAAATTATAATACAATACATTTCATACTTCAATCTCCTTTCTTTTTTCTAAAAAGGCCGGTCAGGGATCGGTCAATACCAAACGAACGGTCCAAGAGACCGGTCTTTTCAGACGGTCTTGACTAGTGTTGGATGCGGACAGAGCTAACCGGTCCAATAGACAGGCGGTTACTCGCGGTCGTTGGCCCGTTTACTGTCCGCTTGCACGGACACCAACACTAGTCTTGACCGTCCGTTTTGGACCGGTCTTTCCAGCACCGCCACCCAATACTAATTTTTTTCTTTTCAATTTATTAGATTAATAAACAATTATATAATTTCCACTTAGTTATATATTTATTTATTTATTCAGTAAACGCAATTAATTTACGTCTCGTTACTCGCTATTAAAAAGCTCTGCTTCTCTATATTAATAATATATAATCTTTTTATTTGTATATTTCAGAAGTACTATAAATTAGGAATTACAATTAATTTTAAATAAATCCCCCCATACTATTTGAATATTAAATAATAATTAATTTCAAAATTTTGTAAGTTTTTTCATTAAACTAGACAATTAAATGAATGAATTTTCTTTCTAACACTTAGAGAAAATAAATTATCAATTTGACGATCATGAATCATTCATTTTTTTAAAGAGAGCTAAAATTTTTATTGTAATTAAAAAATAGTTTACAAAACGCATCATATTTTATCTTGTCAAAGTATTCAAAAGTTAGAATAAAAAAAAAAGACTTTTTACGATTTTTTATTGATTTTTAAAATAAAATTTAAAGAATAAAATCAATTGAATTCAAAAAAAAGAATAAAAGGTCCATAATTTTAATTAAAGAAAGTCTGAGAAAATAATTCAGGTTAAAATAAATTCCAATTCAATAAAAATTTCAAATTGCCTAAAAAAATTCCGCCAAAATCAACATCAATGCTTTTATTAATTTGGCCGGTCGACAATCAATTTAAATTGCATAGTACACAAACAAATCCTAAAAAAAAAAAAAAAATTAAATTATTTGAACTCTAAGCATCGAAATTAAAAAATGACAAACAAATTTTCAAGTCTTTTTTTTTACATTTTTAAATTTTTCAAGTATTCATGGAAGTTTTATTACATAACAAAAATGGTAATGAAGAAAAATTCCACATTAAAAAAAAAAAAAGATTAATTTTAAGATTAAATAATTTTTTGGATTAATAATATTTTAATAAAATGGATAAAATTCAATAAAAATTGGCTTAAAAAATACTAAATTCAACAAAATTATTATCTAGAACAAAAAAATTAATATAAAGAAATTCTGTTATTTGACTAAGTACTTAATGGAAGAAGAAAAAGAAGAAGACACTCGAAATTATAAAACGCTACAAGTATAAAAATTCTTAAGAAAAAAATGTGCAAGACTTATAAAATGCCATTCAAAATAGAAGCCAAATTGTTGACATTGGTGTTAGATTGGCTATTGCTGCTTGACATGTTTAAAAGAGAAGAAAATGACGCATTTAAATTATCAGTTTGGTCTGAGCTGATGGCGTTGGTGAACAGACTGGAGGCAAGATTACTCTGAAGGTCAGATCCGGGCCCAGTCAAACTGAACAAATGCTCGTTGGCCAAGTCGGCAAAGGGATCGATCAATTGGGCAGTGAGAGAAGAGACTTGGAGATTGGAGTCGAGTGGGGCGCTGTTGGTGAACAAAGAGTACTCGTTTTGATTGTTGCAAAAGAGGTCGTAGTTGTTGAAGTTGAGTTGAGGTTGGTTGGTGAGCGATGTGGGCGAAATGGAACTTGCATTTAGGTGTTGGTCAAGCATTGTGGCTGTGGAGGAAAGACCCAGCGAGGTTTGTGTGGACGTGGTGTACTTGTAGACATAGATGCGGTAGTCTTTGCTGGCTAGAACAATTGAGCCGTCGTCCATGAGGCCTACGTCGAAGCATTGGGCATGTTTTACTTTGGACTCTAGGGCATTGATCAATTTACCGTCTTGGGTGAACACGGTCAGATTGAAATTGTTGTGGTTGTCGGCCACGAGTATTTCGTTGTTTGAGTTGATGCCCACACCAATTGGATAGTTGGTGATGCCTTCGGCGCCTATTTGCCTAATAAAGTTTCCATTGTAGTCAAATACTTTGATGCAATGAGCTCTGTTGTCACTGATGTAAATTTCCTCGCGGTAATTGTTAGACGCTGTTGGATTCGAACAGCACACACCATTGGGAAACTCCAAATACTTGGAACAATTGAATTTGTTGAGCACATTGCCGTACAAGTCAAATATGATGACACGCATCACTTTGCACTCGACGACCACAATGCGGCCTTTGTGGTCGACGCAGACGCCGCGCGGATGCTGCAAAATGTTGGCGCCAAATTTTCTCAAAAATTGACCATACTTGTTGTAGATTTGAATTTGGTGAGTGGGCGAGCGTTCGGTGACCACAATGTCGCCTGTTTGCTTCACAATGCTCACTCTGTTTGGATACAACAATTGACCATCTCTTTTGCCACACTCGCCAAATTTAAACTTGAAATTTCCATCCTTGTCAAATATTTGAATGCGATGAGAATTTGTGTCAGCCACAATGATGTCATTGTTTGTGTTTATGGTCACACCAGAAGGCTCTGTGAATTGGCCATCGTTGATGCCAAACTCGCCAAATTTACAGTGATAAATCATCTTGGAACGTTGCAGTTGAATTTGACTTGTTAAATGGGCCCCGTTCATCATCGATGCACCACCACCACCACTCACACTTCCACTCAAACCACCACTCAAAGCACCACTACCAAGACCACTTGTCAAATGAGAGTAAGTGCCATTTATGCTGCTGTTGCTGCTTTGGTTGTTTGTGTATTGGCCTTGATTCAAATTATTCAAAGAAAATGTTTTGAGCGAATTGGCAGCAGTGGCAGCCATGGAGCCATTTGATTGCTGATGCTGCTGATTGTCCATGTCTGCTGAACATTGGGTTGAAAAGTTGAAATTGTTCAATTTTGGATTTGATTGAATAAAGTTGGAGTACAAGTAGGACAAAGGATGTTTGGTTGTATTGGACAAATTGGCCAGGCTATTTGCAGCCGAGTTTGCATTTTGTGCTGAACCAGTGGAAGAATTGTTGGACAAAAAGGAAAAGTTGGACACCAGAGATTTGGTTGACTTTTGGGATGAAGTTGAACCAGCTGATAGAGTTATTGTGTCTTGTTGATGTTGATTCAATTTTAAAGTAGTTGTGTCATCCTCGGTGTCTTGGTCGTGTTCTTCGACCAGTGGTTCTTGAACACTCTTGTCCTCTTGGTCATGGGTGCCTTTGTTCTGGTCATTTTTTTTCTTGACCATAATCGAGACTGGACTAGTGACCAAGTCACTTGTCAAATTACTTGACGAATTAGATGAAGAAGAAGAGGTGGACGAGGCCGATGACAATGAGGACACATTTGTCGATGTGGAATTGTTCGAGTACAAATTTTGTTGATTGAGTGAGCCACTCGAGGCCATTTGACTCTGAGCCCCATTTGATTTAAAGTCACATGAAATGCTCAACTCGTTGCTCAATGCATTTGGCAATGTTTTGCTGTTGTTTAAATTGTTAAAGTTGTTGAAATTGTTGAAATTGTTGGCTGCAGCTAGTGGTAGCACTTGATGCTGCTGTGTTTGCTGTGTCTGCTGTTGTTGGTGTTGGTGTTGCTGCTGCTGCTGCTGAGTTTGAGGGTTGATTCGGATGTAGCCAAATGTGTTGCGGATTGAGGTCTGAATTGCCGAATAGTTTGAAATAAACTCAATGGACATGAGTGGATTGTTTGATTTGAGCTGTGAAATCAATTGATTGTTGACCAGGATCAAATTGTTCAGCTCGTTCAAAAAATTGAGCTTATTTTTCAATGCGGACTCGGTGCTATCGGTCGAGCTCTGGTGTCCATTCATCAGGTCATACTCATCTGTGATCTCTTTTTCAATCTGTTGCTTTTTCATCTCAAGCTGAAACTGTACCTGCAACTGCTTGTTTATGTTCTGGTTGTGGTTCAATAGAGCAAATTGAATGATCGTGTTCAACTCCTTTACCAAGTATTCCTTTCTTTCCTTGAGCATTTGAATGTAAAAATTAAATGTTTTGTTTATTTCGCTTTCGATCTGAACCAATTTGGCATTTGTGGCTGTCGACTGGACATTCTGTTGCTGCTGTTGCTTCAGCTTATTGGCAAACATTTGATTGCTCAATTGGTACTGGTGCATCTGATGCATTTGCTGCATCTGCAGGTGTTCTCGTTCGCTTTGTCTGTCCTCTTCCTCAATCTGTCTGCGTCGGATTATATCCGAGTCCAAAATGTCTTCCACTTTTGGCATATAGAACTTGTCGGTAATGACATTATTGTTAATTTCGTTGGTGTACTCAATTTCTTGACCTTTTTTTTCTTCGAACAAATTGACCAATTTGTGGTTCATATTTTTGGCAGCGAACTGGTGCTCCAAAACACAATTGGTGCACATATTCAAATTGCAATCGGTGCATTTGGCCACTACCATTTTGTCTATGCTCGCATGGTCATCCTTTACATCTTGCTTATCTGAACATTTGTCGCATTTTATTTCTTCCATTATCATCCTATTCTAGTCGAAACACTTTTCTTCTCTTTTCTGTACAAAAAAAATAATTACATCAAGTCGTAAGCTTAAATTTTATTTGGAAAAAAAAAAAGAAATTTTATGCTCAAACCATCAAGAAAAAAAATTAGAGAGTTTTTTTTTATATTTTGGTTTCTTAATTTTATTTAAGTTGCTTCTTGACTTCATTCATACTTATAAGCATGGTTTTGCTTGCTTAAATTTTATTTTTCCCCATTGTGTACAAGTCTTTGAAAGCATCCAAATTTGTCTAAGTTTGTTGCAGTGTTTTTCAAATTGTACAGCTTCAACCATGGGATCGATTTAAAAACTTTTTTTCTAAATTTTAAATTTAACACTTGGCAGTGCTTTTGTTAGTGCTAATGTTTTTTAATTCAATTGAGTTGTGCAGATTTGATTCTAGCTTTTTAATTTCACGTCAATGCATTACTCGATTTCGAATAGCTGAACAAAATGCTTGTCTCTATCACTGTCTCAGCCATGTTTGATTTTTCATTGAAAAAAAATTTAAATCGCCAAGCCAAGCAACCAAGTTAGACTAATTTTATTTAAAATAATTTTTTTGTTGCTTTTATTTTTGAATTTAAAGAAATTTTTTTTTTATATTAGTTGAAAAATATAATTTAAATAAGTACTCAAAATTAAATAGTAAAAATAATTGAATTTTAGCTTTATTTAAAAAATAAAAAATTTAATTAAAATTTGTCTTTTTTGTTATTTAATTTGAAAATTTGTCATTTAGCTAATAAACCAAAATGACAGAACTTGAAACCTTTTTGTCTCATTTAAAAAATTTTGTTTGTATCAGAACATGGCAAGATAATTTTAGAGAAAAATATTAAAAATGGGTCTCCTAGCCACAACACACTCAATTCCTTATTACTACCCAACTCTAATATCATACAACAAGTAATTTTATTGTTCAGACAACTAACTGAACCGCAATACTAGTACCTCCTAGCTATGTCTGAACTAAAAGTATAAAAATATGATTTATTTATTTTTATTTTATTTATATGTTTACTGTACCGAGTTTAAGCTCCTTCGGAATAACATTAAATGTATGAAAGTTAATTTTTCTTTTATTTTACTAAATTTAACACATAATTGAAAACATTTGGAACTTTTATTTTTATGTCAATTAACGTAAATTAGCGTAAAATTAAAAAAATAATTTTTTGATATTTTACCTTAATTTTTCCTTTTTTGCGTCATTAATTAACTTAAAATTATCAAAAAACCATTTATCAAATCGGCACTGTAAATGAAAAATTTTGCTTGGATACCACTTTTAATTACATTTTGCTTTTGAACTCATACTTTTTGTGTGTTGATCAGGTGACAAAAAATTTTAAAATATTTTCGCTCTTTAACAGACTCACAATAATATCACCAATAATAATTATAAAAGAACAATCATTTCCATACTTTTTTTTTTTTATCTGATTTTATTAACTTTAATTTTATTTTTATTTTTTTTTTTTTTAATTTATTCTGAAGGAGCTCTAGCTCGGTACAGAAAACAAATAAATAAATAAATACTTGCTAATATTTTCCTTAAATTAAGACAATATAACTATCAAGAAAAGATAATTATTGATTTTCATGATTATTCAACAAATGATTTGTGATAAAACCAATAAAGTATCAAAATATTAATTTGGGTCTACCTACTACCCACAGACAAATAGCTGTTACACTCATCGATAAAAATATTGAACACTAAAATTGAAAAAAAATTTTTTTAAATCCTATTAATTTTCAAATCTTATTAAATTTTTTTTTTTGAAATTTAAAAAAAAATATAAAGTTAAATAATTAACAAAAAAATTTGTCTAGTCTATTTTTAAATTCATTTAAAGTTGTTTGTTCTACTACTTCTCGTGGTAATTTGTTCCAAACATTTGCAACCCTGTTTGTAAAAAAGTTAACTCTAGTGTTGAAATTTCTGACAATTTGTTTTTCAAAACCATAACCGTGGCTTCTTGTTCCATAATGCTCTGACAATTGATCCAAGGGGTAATGCCACTCAACCTTATCTAAATTTTTTACAAATTTAAATTGTTCAATTAAGTCACCTTGTAATCTTCTTTTTTCAAGCGTAGAAGTTTCAACTTGCTAAGACGCTCTTCATATTTAATTCATTCAGATGTAAATTATAGCCGAGATAAATTAATAGCCGTGTGGTCAAAAGATCAATGTTGAAATTTTCTACGTTTAAGATTTCAAATTTTAATAATATTAGATTGTTCAAAAATTACGGAAACATAACAGGAATTTACTAAAATACAGAACCAGAATATAAGGTAACTATCAGTCCTCCGGGACTGGGCCCTAAATTACTGATCTGGAACCTACTAAAGTTTGGAACAAAGGATACGGAATTGAACACTTTTTGAATAATTTATTAAAATTTTTTATAGTGCCCCAAATTATAAAGGTAAGTCGGGCACGAACAATAAAAAAGATAATTCCTCGATCAAAAAGCGACCAACTCGCCTAATTTTTTTTTAATTAATAGCTTAATATCTCATTTATAAAAGTTGGTAGGCATTTGACAATATCTAATCTACTTTTTTTCCTAGAGACTCTTGAATTAGAGGATAAAAAGACCTCCGACTTACCTTTATCATCAGGGGGACTATACAAGAAAAAGTTTTTTTTTTCAAAATTTTTTATTGTTGTTTTTGATAAGTTAAACATAGAACAGTTACAATCTTTTATAAGCTAAAATTTATGAACAACCAACAATAATTTTACTTGTTGTTCATGCTTCTTTTTCCGTATCCTTTGTTCCAAACTTTAGAAGGTTCAAGTTCCGTAATTTACGGACCCATTCCGGAGGACTCACTCCGTGTTTTAGTAACCTTAAATTCCGGTCTGTTGTTTCGTTTCCATAATTTAGGAACAACCATAATATCAACATAATTTTTAAAAATTTTACAAAAAAAATTGAAAATTTTTATTTAATTATTATTATGTTACATTTTTTTCAAAAAATTTTTTTTTTATTTTTCTAAAAATACATCTTAATTTGAATAAATGAAATTCTAATCGGTCTCTTATGGACAGAAGCACAAGCCTGGTTAACTTTGAGAAACATTCAAAAAGAGTGATATTGAAAATCTTTCTTTTTTTTCAATATTCTCATAGAATTCGATGTGTTGATTAAGAATATTGAATATAAATGTTTTCTATTATTACTAGTAGATACCCGTTGCTTCGCTGCCGGGGGGATTTAAATAAAATTAAGAATAAAAATTGCAGAACACACTAAAAAATTTATTGAAAAACCTCAGTATAAACTATGTTTTTTGTTAAGTTATTTGGATGATTCATGCAAATCTTGAGATTTTTTTTTATTTGTCACTCTTGAAAAGGCTACATATAATTGTCCATGAGTAAAAACAGGTTCGTTTAAGTAAACCCCTACGTGTTCTAAAGTTTGTCCTTGAGATTTATTTATACTCATTGCAAACGCTGGTCGTATAGGAAATTGAAGCCTTTTTAATTCGAAAGGTAAAATTGCATTTGTTGGAATAAATGGCATTCTCGGTATGTAAACTATTTTTTTAGCATTAGATCCAACAGCTATTTGACATTGAATTATTTTACTGTAAAAATTTCTACAAATAAGCCTGGTACCGTTACACAATCCATCCGAAGCTGAGACATTTCTAAGTAAAATAATAGAAAAATAATTAATATATTCTAAGTAAAATAATAAAAAAATAATTATTTATTTGTTAACTGTACCGAGCTTAAGCTCCTTCAGTAAAAAACCAAAAAAAAAAAAAAAGGAATATAAATGTTTTTTATTGTTAGATTATTTCTTTATAACTAAGCATTAAAAAATTTTAATTGTAATAGTCTAAAATTATTTTGATTCCTCTTTTTGAACTAACTGTTATGCACTGGGATTTTTTTAAATAATCATTTTAGTCCAATCTTATATCTCTTTAAAATTTTTTTATGATTCCGAGTAGATTTAAAATTTAAACGAGATTTTTTACTCTAAACTTTATTTTATTCAAAACATTCATCAGTAATTGATTTTTATCTCCAATTATTACAGATGCTTTTAAAGATGAAACAAATTTTTTTTTTTTTAATTAAAACTATGATTTTGCTAAAAACGAGAAACAATATTTTAAAATATTTTTTTAAATTTGCGCTAATTTTTGTCGCTTTTAGTCTGCTTGGTACTTACAAACCATTAGAACAAAGTATCAAAGATGAAATGGATTTAAATTGTGACAGAAATGGAGAATGGGAAACCATTGAACGTAGCTATTATTTTAAGCGTTCATCAGTTTTTTACTTTTTTGATATTAATATAATACGTATTTATTACATGTCAAATAACCTTAAAAGATCCAATTTTAATTTAAAAATTAAAGTTAATTATTTAAACAAATCTTTTGAGCAAATTTTGACACAAGAAAAAATTCACATAAAAACTACATGGGTTGGTTCTGCATTCCGATTTTCTACTCTCACTGCTAATTTTAGCTTAGCTAATACCTCGAGAATATTGAAAGAGGAATTTGAAATTTTTGTGACAATAATTGATATGGAACAGTTTATCCAAGTCAAAAATTCATTAAGAGCCAAAGTCAAAATGATGAACTCAAATTTTATTACAAAAAAAAATTCTCTTATTTGCAGCAAATGTTTTTATTTAAGTAAAAAGGAACATTATAGGGCTTTTCAATGGTGGATCGAAATTAATATAATGGCTGGTTATGATAAAATTCAATTTTGTATTCACTCAGCTGAAGAGGGTTTTAACAAATTATTTTCCAAGTATTCAAAATTTTTGATTACCAAGTCTCTTGAATGTCTACCAAATCTACTTGCTGATCCGAACAAGCCAAAATTTTTAAAATCTTACCATGAACTTGGAGACCATCTTATTGAATTCGAAATAATGAACCAATTAATGGTAAATGAATGCTATTTGGACAATATTGATAAATACAAGTACATAACAGTGATTGATAATGATGAGACAATAATTCCACGAGCTGATACATTAAGAGCTATTCAAGAAAATTTAGTCTCGAGCAATCCGGCAAGTGGAGAGCTTGTGAATTTTTCAAAGTGTAATAGTGGTAAAATAGATATGATTAATTATTTGAAAAGTTTAAAATCAAAATTTGATTTAAAGAGTCCAACAAGCTTTTATTTTAAACAAGGGTTTTACATCAAACAAAGAATTGCTGATAAAATAATGAAAAATTTGAACAATTTTTTGGTTCATGATTTGACCAAGCTGAATCAAACAAAATTTGGTTTTGATATTTTGGTAAAAAACTCAACAGTACAGACAAACGATTTTCAATTTGATTACAAATTCAAAATTGAGTCCAGATTTGATTATGAATATGCTAAAAAATTGGTATTAATTTACCACACCATCATCAAGCCGTTTCTTAAGAAAAATGGAAAAATATTACAAAAATTTAGTCAACATGTTGACAGGTTATTTATGATATCAGGTAAAGTTAACAATTTTGCATGGGGAAAATCAATTCACGATACAAGGCGTACCTTTGACATGACTGTTCATCATGCTTTGGAATTTTTTGATAGAGGTAAATCGGTTTTGTACAATGATCGATTTTATCTTGACGAGGCGCATGCCAAATATTATACGCTAGACTACGATTATGGTCATCTGTCGCATTTTAGATCGCGAATTCACTTTAAGTTTGAGCCTATGCCAATTAACTATTTGCATGTAGACCTTAATTATTTTAATTGTTATTTCAAACCGATATTACGAAAATTATCGGCTAATGAAACCGAGAGATTTTAAATTGAGGTGACCTGGACTTTTTTTTTGAAAAAAAATTTTTTAATTAAATTTGATTTATTTAAAATATAAATAAAAATTTTCAATATTTAATTTTATCTTAATGCAATTAAAATAAAGTTTCTTTAATTTGAATTTAAATTAAATTAAATTAATTGAAGTTAAAAATTTGAAGCATTATTTAACAAAATTATCTCGATCAAAAGATTTTATTTTGATTTATTAATCATTTAATTAAAGATGAAATCAGATAGCAAAGTAAATAGCTAAAATATTTTATATTAATGGTGAAATTAAGTTGTACCTAAAACACGGAATTTAATAATTACAGAACGCCGGAACGCATTAGACCCCAAAACACGGATTAGTTTTAGATGAAAATTATTAGTCTCAAAATCCTTGATAATGAATCTACAAGAACATTTTGTACGATCTTTCCCAATAATCTCTAAAAGATCTTATAAGAAATTCTTTTTTTAAGTTTTTGAAAATCTTAAAAAAAGTTTCTTATTATGATGTTATCTTATTTAACACTAGAAGCACCAAAATTTTTTAAAACTAGAAGCATTAAAACGAGTCATTTGACTCGTTTTGAAAATAAACGGAAATTATCAACTGAACTTTTGAAAAATTATTTATTATAAAATATAAATTAATTAGTAAAAAATACAAATGCTTCTAGTGTTAACTAAAAGTACAACTAAAAATGTGGAAATATAAGACAAACTCAGATCTTATAGGAATTAATAAGTGAAGTTAAATATCATTGAAAATATACTTTTAAGTTTATAGAAAATTGGTTAGCAGATTCAATGTATTCTTTTTATTTTTTAAAAAACAATAAGAAAAGAGATTTAATTATTTAAATTTTGTTACTTAAAGTTTGATAAGGTAAGGAAAGATTTTTTAACGGCTGTATTACACTATATCAGATAAATTGTAATACAACTTTTTTATCTGGATAAAATGCTCGATTTTCTCAAAAATTTCTAAATCAGATCTAATAATACAATAAGAAATTAATTAAATTATTCCAATTTTTATATTCTTTATTATAAATAAACAAAGTTCTTATCATAAAATTTTAAAAAGAGATTTTTGAAAAATTTGGTAAGGTAGAGAAAGATTTTTTAATCGTTAGTTTTTTTAAGCCGGTGTATATCTGTTTATTTTTTATAAGAAAATTTAGGATCCTCTAAGAAACTTAATAGAAAATCCTAACTATCTTGGCAAATTTTCCTTTTCTTATTTAGGACTTGTGGGAGCCGATACAGAATTAGATCAAGAAATTATTCTTAACTTAATATGATTTTAGTCAAGATTTGGATATGATTCTTTAAGGGAATCTTTAGGAGATCCTGTTTAAGATCGTATCAAGAATTTTAATATCTTTTGAATTTATATAAAAATATAAATTAATAAATATTAAATATAATAAATAATATTAATAAATACTAAATATAATAAATAATATTAATAAATATTATTTATTAATATTAATAGGCTTTCTATAGAAAAAAATTCGGAATTTAATGGCTATAATAACAGTTTAATATCAGCTATTTATAATAAAATTTTGAAAAGATTAAAAATATTTCAAATTTAATTTTACTAAGTTATCTCCTTATTGATAATTTTTAAAGTAAAAAAATAATCTAGACAAGCCTTTTCCTATATCATGCATAAACGATAATAAATTCAATTTTATATACATTTCAGTGTTTATCAAGTTATTTATGACTTTTATCTTCGTTAATTTTAACTAAAAAAAATGAAAGAATCAAAATAAAATTTTTTAAAAAGGTACTTTAAATTAATAATTTTGATTAATAAACGCAGAATTTCGATCACACACAGTAAAAAATAATTTCTTTTACGGCTATTAGTATTTAATTTTATCTCTTAAAATAATAAATATTAAATTTTTTTAAAATAAATAATTAGTATTATTTACTGTTATCTAGTAGAAATTAGAATTTTTCGATAATTAATTAAGATTGAACCTATTTAAATTGAAAAATTTTATTATAAATTTCTAATGATATTATTATAATATTTTTAATTTTAAAATAAAACACTCAAACATTATCATGTAAAAAAGAAGACCATGTTGGACCTCAATCAAGTATTATGAATAATTCTGCATATTTTTGAACTTTTTTTCAGGTTTGAAAAAATGTAGTTGAGCATTATTATGTTTACCATGAAAATTTGCTTTAGCATTTAATCAAAACAAAATTAATTATAAATTATTTTAGTAAAAATTTTTTAAGCTTTTAGAATATAATATTGTTTAGCCAAATAAGAAGGGCAATTGAAGTTTATGATAAATTTTTGATGCTCAAAATGATCAAATCAAACTAATAGTATAAAAAAAATTTTGATTTTTTAATAGAATTAGTGCAGAGACAAATTTTTGGTTTTAACATACTTTGGTAAATCTGAAAAAGTCTGCAAAAAATTATCCATTAAAAATATCATCATTTCGATGGTGTGCACTCTGCATTGTACAATTTAATATTGCAGAGCTTATTTTTTTATTAAACGTAGTATGTTATATACAAAAATGTATCCCTGCATTATTTCTATTAAGAAATAACAATTTATTTAATAGTTTTAGTTTGATTTGATCATTTTGAGCATCAAAAATTGATCATAAACTTTAAATTGCCATAAAAAGAGAGTATAAATTTAATGAAATTTTATTTAAAAATTTTTAAATAGATAAAATTCAAGTAAGATAAGTAATTATAATCAATATAGACTCTTTTAATCAATGAAAATAAAATTTACATGCTAATCTAATTTTTATTTTTTTTTAATTATTTGTTCATATGTCATGATCTAAAGCTCCTTCAGGCTTTAAAATAATTAAATCTATCTATGTTTTTAACAAAAAAAATGATGAAAAATAAATTTTTAGCAAATGATAAGAAATTCTATTCATTTTTTGTATTAAACTTTGTAAAATTTATTCTCTTGTTTATTATTTTGAATCTAACAATTAAATAAAAAAAAACAAAAAAGAAATCTATTTAATTAAATTTTTTTCTTAAATATCGCTTTAAATAATTCTTTTTAGTATTTGAAAAATTGAATTTTCAAAATGAATTAGATTCTTAATTTTGTAAAAAGCAACAAAAAATTTTTAATTTTTGAGTCTTTGAAAAAACCAGCTAAAAAATTTGAAAAAGTATAGAAGAAATCTTGTTTTAGATTAGTTTTGAAAAATTGATTTTAAAACATTTCTTGTAAGTGTTTAAAGATTTGAATATAATTTATTTTTAAAAAGTTCAAAATAAAAAAAAAGATTATGAATGAATTAGATTTTGTTTTCGAAACGAATTTGATTTTTAATTTTAGAGTCTAGTAGAAACCAGCCGAAACTATTTTGAAAAAGTTTGAAAGAAATTTCATTTTAGATTGGCTTTGAAATATTGATTTTGCATTTGTGTGGCATTACTAATCTAAAAACTCGTGATTCAAACTCATTTAAAGCCTAAATTATAATATTTCGAATGATAATTTAAGCAACAAAAATAAGTACTAGGGGAAGCGATAGCGAATAACAAAACAGTGAAGAAAAAAAGAATAATTTTGAATAATTTTTATAAAAGCAATTTATGTTTATAATTTTGAGTTAAATTTTGAAATATTTGAAATTGTAATTTTTCGCACATATAGAGGTAAAATATTTTATTTATTTTAACAAGATATTTTAAAATAAATCTAATAAAAAATCAGATCTTTAAAATTTACCTAGATTAAAAAATGCTGATACATGGTCTATAAAAATCAAGCTCGAAAAATATAAATTAATTTAGAAGCTTTAAGTTGAAAATGAAGTTCGCCGAAAGACTAGCAGCACACATCACTCCGGAATGGAATTCTCAATACATCAAATATGATGTAAGTTAAATTAGAAAGTATTTTTTCTTATTTTTTTTTCCAGGAAATGAAGGAGTTTTTGTATCAGTACGAACAAAGTGCGCCGGTCCAAGATGGTAACAAAATTGAATGCTAAATCCAGACTATGGTAATATTTTTTTTTCAGATGAACATTTGCTTCAAAGATACTTTGCTCGGGCAGATGAAATTTTTTTCCAATTTTGTGACAAAGAACTCATCAAAATCAACACTTTTTTTGCTGGTAATAAAATTTTTGCTTTAATTCAATTTTTTTTAAATTTAAATTTTTCAGAAAAATTGGCCGAGGCACAAAGAAAATTTGAGAACCTAAAGAGCGAGTTAAAAGATAATTACCATAAAATGAATAGGAAAACTGATCGATCTTTATTCAAATCTTCCAAGCTAAAAGTTGACCAAGATGATGAAGAAGAAGAAGAAACCAAGACTAAGCTTTTGGAGGACCCGGATTTAAAAGACTCCGGTTCAGTCCGAAATCGTGGCCCAAAATCATCTGTGATTTCAAATGTGCTCAACAATACTGGTGCTCATACCATTACACAGCGTTTAATTGAGAAAAACCGGGAAAGACAGCAAAAGAACAAGCAATTTCGTAAGGAGAACGATCTCAAGCTGGCGTTCAGCGAATTTTATCTATCTCTGATTCTACTTCAAAATTATCAGACCCTTAATTTTACAGGATTTCGAAAAATTTTAAAAAAACATGACAAAATATTCAAAACAGACAGAGGAGCTGAATGGCATAAGGCTTATGTGGAAACAGCGCCGTTTTATACAACTAAAAAAGTTGACACTTTTATCAATGATGTGGTTAATTTGTTCACACAATATCTTGAAAATGGTGACCGTGAACGAGCCATGAAGCGATTGCGCGTTCCGCCATTTGAAGAAAAACAAAGTCCATGGACCACTTTTCGCTTGGGTTTTAGCATTGGAATGATTTTTGTTCTTTTCCCGCTGGCATTGCTTTTGTGTAAGCTTTCAATTTTTCAAACATTATCTTTATATTTTTATTTAGTAATTTTCACATATGCCTCCTACAATGAATTGTCATTCAATTGGAAAATAGCCATAAAGCTGTATCGAAGTCCATTTTTTATCATAGTTCATATTTTTTTTATTGGAATAAACTCTTATGGATGGAGTCGTTCAGGTGTAAATCATGTTCTAATTTTTGAAATAGATCCTCGAAACCATCTCACCTATCAGCAACTTTTAGAGGTATTTCTTAATTATTTTATTTTGAATAATTAAAAAACAATTCATATAAATATAAAATAAAATATACATTCTTAAAGAAATCAATTGGAATTTAAAGTCTATTTATTCAGATTATTAAGAGCTTGAATATTTTAGTAAAAAAATTTGAATTGATAAAAAATTTTAATTGCCATTTTTATTTTCACTTCGTTTGGATTAGAAAGTTTTTTAATTTTTAATTTGAATGATTTAAGGATGCTCGACGCAGATATACTAAAAATAATTAAATTTTAACATAATGTTTTGGAAATTTTTATTTAAAAAAAAGACAAAGCAATAAATTATTTTTAAAAATTTTTAGTCTGGTAACTTATTCTTAAATATTAATGTTAGTAATTATTTTCAAAAATCACGAAAGATAGTTTAGATTTTTTCAATTGCACTATTTTAACTTTGAATAATAATGATTCAAAAAAATATTTTCTTTCAACAAAAATAACTTATTCTCTTGTTAAATGAAGCATCACTTAAAACTTGATATAACATCTAACCAATGCCAAACTAAGTTTGATTTATATTTAATTTTTTAAGAAATAAAAAAAATCCGTGAAAATTTTTAAATTGGCAAAAAAAAAAACAAAATAATTGAGAATTTTTTTTGATAAATAATTTCTTTTTTTTCATTGTTTTTATTTTCCCTTTAAAATAAATCTTATAAATAAATTTTAAAAATTTGAAAAATGGCAATGGAAAGTTATTTATGAATATCAAATCATAAATTTTTCGAAAATTCTTACTTATTGAAATACGATTATAATCTATTCTGATATTTTTGATATTTAACTTAGCATATCCATATATTTCCAAGAATGTAATATAAAGAAATTCTTGTTTCTTTTCTAGATATTTCTTTTTAGCTACAGTTTTTTCCTTATCATGCGCATATTTTTGTGTTAATAAATAATTGATAATAAATAAAAAAGCTCTTTTTAATTAAGTTTCTTTCGCTAAATAATAAAAAAAAATAGACAAGTTTGTGATTTAATAAAAAAAGTAAGTTTGCACACAAATGATTTAAATTACTCAAGAAATGAGAAAATCTCTTGAACCATTTAAAAAAAAATTCCCATCATTTATAAGTACATGGAATGAAATACTTTATATTCAATAATTTGTTTTTTGTTATTACTATTGAAATTATAAAAGGTTGTCCGGAAAATCTACTGTTTGAAGATAAAATTCTAATCATCAATGTTTATCTTGAATTGTTTAATAAAAGAAAAAGAAAAAAAAATGAAATAAAAAAGAGAGAACAAAATAAATGATAATAATTCAAATTAAAAAAATTAACATTTCAAATAAGTTTATTTTTTAAAAAAACTTAAATTTTGTCTTTTCTATTTCATATTGATTTTTTAAATTATCCTGTAAGGCGTTCATTTTAATAATAGATATATGAATTTAGTATCAAAAAATTTTAAAAAAGTTATTTTTTTATAATTGTTTTCTCTATTCTATTTGTAAATTCATTTAAAAAAAAAAATCATAATTTGAAGTAAAGAGTCAAAAAAATTTTTTTAAAGTAGTTGAACTCTTTCTTTTCTTAGAAATTTCATACTCATAATAAGAAATTAAACTAAAAATTCATTTTCAGAGTTTTAGACATTAACAGATTTAAGAAATTTATTTTATCATCTTTTAACTAAACAAGGATAATTTCTATTATAAATAATTTAAAATTGATGGCTTTATTAAAAGAAAAAGGATTTAAATTTTTTGAAAAAAAAAGTCAAATGACTAGATTAGCCTTTTTTATGTAAATTTTTTGACAAATTTATAAACAAAAAAAATAATTTAAGCAAACATTATTTTTAATTTTTTTAATATTTTTAAGCTTGGTTCTTTTCTGGGAACATTTTGGTTTATAAGTGTGATATTGTTCATTATAAGCGCCTATTACAATCTAGACTATTACATCTATCCACTTTCACTAGTTGTTTTTTTGCTCGTATTTCTATTAAATCCGATACCTCGATTTCAGTTTTCATCAAGAAACTGGATTCTAGGAATTCTCTGGAAAATTTTTACCGCACCATTTTACCCGGTTGCATTTGCTCACTTTTGGCTCGCAGATCAATTGACCAGTTTCGAATTTTTGTTCACAGACATTCAATTTTTTTCGTGTTGGTTCCTTTTTCAAGCACAATGGGCTCCATTCAAAAGTAAAATTTTAACAAAAACTAAACATTGTGGTAAAGTAAAAAAATTCTTTTAGAATTTTTTCCTGACTCACCCTGTATTCCAGCAAATAACAGGAATTTGGCCTGCACTTTCAATGTCATATCTCTTTTGCTAATGTGCTTGCCGTCCTGGCTCAGATTTATGCAATGCTTACGGCGTTTCAAAGACACGTCTCATGCATTTCCACATTTGGTAAATGCGTTAAAGTACGCCACCACTTTTTTCGATGTTGGCGCTCTTTCTCTAAAGTACCATTTTTCTTACATGTACGAATCCGACTGGGAAAGTCCTTTCTTTTACATTTGGCTGATTGTAAAGTTTATTGCCACTTGCTACAAGCTTGTTTGGGACTTCAAAATGGACTGGGGATTTTTTGACAAAAATGCTGGTGAAAACAAATTTTTGAGAGAAGTTATTGTTTATTCATCCAAAAATTACTACTACTTTGCCATGGTGCAAAATTTCTTGATTCGATTTATGTGGTTGGTGAGACTTTATGACATTGGTCTTAAAGGCGAGACATACAAGGATCTTGTCACCACAATGCTTGGCTTTTTTGAAGTTTTTCGAAGATTTGTGTGGAATTTCTTCAGATTGGAAAATGAACATTTAAACAATTGCGGTCAGTTTAGAGCTGTCAGAGACATTTCAATTAGTCCCATTCAAATGACCGATTTGAATGTTATTGAAAAAATGATGGACCAAGAGGACGGATTAGTCAATCGTCAGCACACTTTAAACACTCTCACAAAACACAACAATAATTTGACAATTACCAAAAGGTAAGTTCAAGCTCAAAAGCTGAATTGGGAAAAAAATAATTTAATTTTTTTAATTTTTTTTTTTACAATTGATTAAATTAGTAAGAGAAAAAGGTCTTTTTTTTGGCCATTATTGGACGATACTGAAAGAACTGATTTTAGACATTATACTGACTTTAATTCAGCTCAGCAGAGCAGTAATATTATTGATAGAACCACAAATAAGTTTATTTTGTAAATGTATGAATGTCTTATTTTCTTTTTTTTTTTATTTGGTGTTAATTCTTAATGTTCTAACTTTTGAATGATTTTTCTACTAATTTTTAAAAACTAAAAAATGCGAATTTAAAAATAAAATTTTGTTTTATTTTTTAGAATAATGAGTAGGCACGGAAACCTGATGAGTATGTCCAGACGATTCAATACGTTCAGTCCAAGAAAAAGTGAACTTGAATAGGATCTGATGATTATACCTTTGTAGTCTTCCGATTTTTTTTACGAATAGATTAGAAGTAAAATTTTAGTATGTTTTCAAACAAAATACAAATGAATTAATTAGGAATATTAAATTTTTATGTCCAGAAAAATTTTTTTTATGAATTTTAACAAAAAATATAAGATTATGAATTATAAAAGCTTAGATTTATTTGTTTTTTTTTTTTTGAATAAATAAATTATATTTGAAATTTTTTTATTTTCATCGTCATCACTCATTTATCTCAAAAGAATATTTTTTTTCATTTAAATTTACTTGCAAAAAAAATGATTAAATAATACCGGACGGTTGAGAAAAAATTTAAATTTTTTTATTAAGGTTTTATAAGGAATGTTAAATATCAATATCTTCTAAAAGAATTGAATTGCGTTAAAGGTCTTTCCGTTCCATACTTATTTATTTTAGTTTTCATCTTTGGAATTCTCTATACAAGGAACACAAGGAACATTTCCAATTTGTTTATTAGTTTATTAAATCTAAACTTTGCTTAAAAAAATATTTTTTTTTCCTGTTTGGCCTTTTTTTGATGACGAATTTTTAAAAAGGTTATATTTTATAAAAACTCATCTTATAACTGTGTGGCGTTCCAATCTTTTTTACCACAAAAAGTATTTTTTCTAAAAGAGCATTTTTTCTAAAAAATCTACCGGTAAAGAACTCAACTTTTTATGATCTGTGCTAAATGTAATCAATCTGAAATGTAATTGCTTTTAAAAAAGTGACATTATGTTTAGACGCCATGAAAAATGAAGTTGAGGAAACAGGAGAAAATGATGCAATAGAAGTCCAAGAAGTCAGTAGCGATAATTTAAATATCAATTAAAGCTCATGATTGTTCTTAAAAACTTGATTAAATAAAAAGATTATATTTTTTTTAAGAGCTGGTTGCCTTTGGAACACATGACAAATATAACATAAGATCAAGCTCCAAAAACACATTGAAGAAGATATCTCTTTGTTACTTGGCCCTATAATATTATAATAATATCAAATATTTTTAAGCTAATTTTTGAGTTTAGACCAAATCTAGGCTGTGTATCAAAACATAGAATAGAAAATTATGTGGAATTTTTTTTTCCTGAAAAAACATAGAAAATCAATTAACATAGAAAAGTTTTTTATTTTGATAATTAGTTTTAATAAAAATTTTTAATATTAATATTTTTTTAATTTAATAAAATTGTGTGCAATTCCATTAAAGTGTTCAAAAATATTTCCGCTATAACCATCGACTAATCTCTCAACGTTATTTTCATATTCAAGTTCTTTTTTTGATATTTTACGTTTAATTAGTTCACCTTTAGCAAGCCTAGCATAATCAAGTTCAGCTTTGGATTGTTCATTTCGTAAAATTTCAATCACAGTTAAAATGTTCATTTTTTTCCTCACATCTGCCTGGACTTGACTATGCCAGCTTTCAACATTATTATTGGTACGAGGTAATCTTTGCTTGGCTCTTTCGAAAACAGTCCACAATTCCATTTGATACCGTGGAACTACTCTTTGTGTTTTTGAATTTGGCTTTAGTTTTCCGATTTTTCAAAATAAACCAATATCGGATCAAAAGATTTAGGGCTCTGATTTTGTACCAATTTAAATCCTGAAATAATATCTCTAACAGGTAAAAATGCTAAAGATTGTAGTAACTTAAAACTGTATCTAAAACTTTCATACTCTTTGTTAAGACCTTTTGCTTGGACACGTCTGAAAAGGGACTGTGATAGATGAAAAAATTAAGCATGTATTTTGCATTTAAACACACTAACTGCTGCATTTATTTCTGCCTGTTCAGAGTCCATTTTGATAGATTTCAGTTTATTCTTTTAAAGCCTTCTTTTTGTGTTTTAGTCAAGGTCCATGTCAAAGTTGAATTTTCTTGAAAAACTTCATTGCACAATTTCTGTCGAATAATTTACATCATCATTCAAATACATCATCATTTTTTTCATTATCAGATTTATTTTCCTTACCTTTAAAAAAATCGAAATCAAAAGTACTAAACTCATTTATCCTGATTATTATTATCCTGATTTGATTCCGAAAGAGCATTATTCAAATCTTGAGAAAAATCATTTAATATTTTCAGATTTTTTTTTATTTTTCTATTTCTTAAGCTTAAAAAAGGTGAGACTAGATTTCTATTTTCTAAATCTAGATGATTCATATTTAATTCAAATAATTTAAAAGAACAATTTTCAAAAAAAGCTACAATTTCTATTTTTCTAAGTACATGCAATGAATTATTTTAATTCTATGTTTTATATTTTCTATGTAAATAGAATAAATTAATTTAATTCTATGTTTAATTTTTTCTACAAGGTATGATTTTATGTTTTTTGTCTGTTCTATGTTTTATTTTCTTCTATGCTTTGATTCATTCCCCAAATCTGGTATAAACGCAAAATTAATTTACACAAAGGACTAAAATCACTGAAGATTGTCAATTTTGAAAGTCAATTCTGAGTGAGTGAAACATATTCAATGATTTGAAGTGTCTTGTTATTAATTTTATAAATTTAAAAAAATGTATTATTAAGTTAAAGTTTGACTTTAACTTTAGAAAATAATATTCCTAAAATGTCAAATCTGATTTTGACTTTTGTTTTGACCAACTCTGGTTATTAGCGGCATCGTTATTAGATGATCAATTCAAAATATCATTTCAATTCAAAGAGTTTATCATCAGCTATTAAAATTATTCTTTAAATATATTTAAATCATTTAAATATATTTAAAGAATAATTTTAAAATTAGTAATTTTAATGTAACATGCTTTACATGCAATTGAGAATTAAAAAATAAACTAATTTAAAAAAACTTTTTTCTCAACCCATTGATAAAATCGATTTTTAAATATAAATTTATAAACTGATATTTTGTAGAGTATATTTTGAAATTTTTTATATCAAAATTATTTGTAACTAGCATTCAAAATTAAAAATTGAATTTAAAACTGGATTGCAAATATTAAATTCTAAATAAATGAAAAAATGAATAGATCGATCTTTCGTACAAATAATTTTGAAATAAAAAAATATGCAAAGCATGTTACATTACAATTATTTAAATTAAATCAAAGATTTATTTTAATATCGAAAGATAAACTTTTTGAATTGAAATGATATTTTGAACAGATCATCAACTTCAAGATGTTTTAATAGTCTCGTGGCAAATTACAATTTAATTAAAAATATTTCTATTAAACAATTAATAAAGATTAAATTACATTTTATTTTTTTAATTATTAAAAAAATATTCCAAAAAATTCAAATCGAAATTTTTACTATATACGAAAATAAATATTATCTGAGACATTCTATTTGTTCAGTCTATACAATCCGGCATTGTACTTGAGCAATTGGTCTTTTGTTTTCAAATCGACCAAAAATTTAACTTGTTCAATGGTCAGGTCCGGGTTGGCATACAACTTTAGCCAGGCATGTATCCTTTCCAATGGCAAACAGCCGCCACTTCTGAGCATACTTTGAGTAAAGTTCCAGTACAAGCTTATCTCATTTTCTTTGAGCACATCGCTAACTTTTTGTGTCTTTTCCTGTTCTTCCTCGATTTCGACCAAATTCTTGTTTTTGTTCAATTTAGAGCTATCTTTGACCAAAGTGTACACCTCATTGGGCACATCGTCTTGGCTCGCATTGCTCACTTGCTTCAACAGACCTTGGGCCTTCCAAAACAAAATTTTTTTCTTCAACACAAACGAACACATCTTGAGCTCCTGGGCCAGTTCGCTGACAACCCACGTTTCTTTTTGCTGAAACTGCATAATCACCGCCACATGTATCGGACTAACTTCAAACTCAAATATTTGTCTGCCAATTTCCACCTCAATTTTGACAAGACCTAGACTATTCTTCCACACCAAAGTCCTATTGCCTTTAAAGGCCTCGTACGACTTCATGAATCTGGCCTGTACTTGCTCCAACTCAGACGGCAAGTCGATCTTTTCCTCCTTCAGCTTGGGCCAAAATTGTTCGCTCAAAATCAAGCACTTCAAGTTGCTGGCATTGACCACCAAGTCTGACATCTTGCTCACTCCATGCTGCTTCAATTGTTCCAATATGTTTGCGTTGATGCGCTTGGACTCGCTTATATCCTTGAGCATGGCCTCACAGGCGAACAAGTTTTGCTCGCCAAACTTCAGCTTCAGCAGCTCCAAATTTCTGATCTCTTTTTCCATGTTGAATGAATAGCTGGAGAGGAGGCGGTCGCCCAGCAGGCTCTTGTACTCGTTGACAAACATGTCCTTGCTGCCGTAGATATTGACCAGCATGCTGATTATGTTGGCCTTGGACGAGTCCGGAGTGGAGTCGGGCGGCGAGTCGACCGGCTCCGGCTGCCACACTCGCCAGCATTTGTTCTTGGAGCCCAATACGGCACAATCTGCCGTATTCGAGTCAATCACGTCCATGTTGCCTTCGTAGCTGTACAAATCCTTGCAGAACTCTTCCATCAAGTCATTGGACGACTCGCTGTCATCGGTCAAATTGCTCACTATGCATTTGACTGTGTCGTCTCTGTTGCGCAAATATTTCTTCAGTGGTTCACACACATTTTCCATCATTACGCCAGTAGGGTCTAGGAACATGAGCGCTTTGATCGCTGAGACATAGGCGGTGATTATGTCCGAGGTGTTGACGCCCGGATGCAGCAGTCTCTCCTCAATAGACAATCGCAGACTGCGCACCAAGTGTGAGCGCAAGTTGGTCTTTACCAAGCACTGTCTCAGGTCCTGGACGGCGTTTTTCGAGTCCGGAAAGTCGATGACTATCTCGAAGAGCCGCTTGATCCGGCACTGGGCATAGTTGGTGTACATAAAGTGCATCAATTGCTTTTTGTAGTCGCCCATGTGTTCCAAGTTTGACTGGCACGAATAGATCAAGCGAATCCAGCCTATTATTATTCTGTCGAGCCAGTCTTTGAACGAGTCAATGAAAGATTCTTCATAGTTTTCCATTGATGTGGACTCGATGTGCAGCTTTATCTTGTGCTCCACTACGCCCACCACTACGTCACCACACAAATGGTCGAACAGACCCAAATCAAATCTTTTAAATAAATTTTTTTGTTGTTTGTTTTAAATTTATTTTTAGAAAGAAAAAAATTACAAAATATTTATTATGTTGAGAAAATTGTCAATGAGCACATGGTTCAATCTCAAATTGGCGAAGTCAGCGATTGTTTGGTGCTGGAAATCTTGGCTGATTGTTTGGTAGTAGTCGAAGACTTTTTTGAACAGGAAAACAAGCAGTTCGTAGTGGGGATGGTGCAGTTTTTCGGTCAAAATAGACCGCTGGTAGCTTACAAGATCACTTAGATTGATTGATTGGGCACATTTGCTGTTGAATTGTTCAATTCGATTGAAGTGTTTTTTTAGCTCGGTGAAGTATTTGTTAAATATGTGGCACAGTCTTGTGCTTATTTCGACCAGGAATTGGTCATGGTCATGTTCGTTGGAAAGAGTGGAATCGTTGCCGCACTGGTTCGACTCGTTCAGAGTCAACACTTTAAATGAATTGTTTGTGTCTATGCTTTCGATGAGGACGTCAAGATCGCTGGTTAGACTGAGCAAAATTCTGTCATTTAGATCGTCTTTGAAATTGTTTAGCAAAAATGTTGGAATCAAACGCAGCAAATTGGCTGATTCCAATTTTTTCAGCTCGAATTCTAAGGTACACATTGATTACAAATTATTTTTTATTTTTTATTTTTAAATAACTAAATTAAGTATTTTTTTTTAAGTGTCACGTGAGCTGTCAGTATTAAGACAATTTTTTAGAGTTTTATTTAGCAATTTTTATTTATTTGTATATCTGTACCGAGCTAAAGGGTTTTAAGGAATCTATCGCCACTTTATTTTATTTTCATTTTTTATATCGCCAGGAATCTATCGCCAATAAAAATAAATTACGAATTTATCACCAGTTTTTTTAATGCCAATTTTGAAATAGGAATTTAAAGCAAAAAAAAATCCCAGATTAAAAAAATAAGAACTAATTGAAAAAAATTTTATTTATCATTACTTTATTATTTAAAAAAAAACGTAATTATTTATAAAATTAGGTTAACAAAAATGGATAAAAAAAAATTTAGTAATTAGGTAAAAAAAAGTACAAAAAACTTAAAAAAACTAATAGTCTTGAAAATCTCTATAACGATTCAAAAACTTTATTATTCATGTTTAAAGAAAATTACGTTTTTATGAATATTTCAATAATTTTTAAAAATATATATCACATTTTCAATTGATTCAAGGTGCCGAAACTGAGTTAAGTAACCTAGATAATTTTTTTTGTATAACAATATTCCGTTTCGGTTAAACGGTTATGTTTGCAAGATAGTTGAGTCAAGTTTGTTTTTTTTGAAGATAAATATAAATTAATCAAAAGTAATTGTTCAATTTTTTTTCGGCAATCTGTTCCTATTTAAGAAAATGGCATTAGATCCTTATTTTTATTTTTGGCGATTGATTATTATTTAAAAAAATGGCATTAGATCTTTTTTTTGATTTTTGGCGATAGATTCTTATTTAAGAAAATGGCAATAAAATAATTGGCATTAAATTTTTGGCGATAGAAAAAACTGGCGATAGATTACTATAAATCAGCTAAAGCTCCTTCAGATTAATTAAAAAAAAAAATAATAAAAAATTAAAATAAAGTTAAAGAAAATAAAATAAAAATAAAAAGTAAGAAATAAATAAAGTTAAAATAATATAACTTAAAAAGTAGATAAAAATTAAAATTAAAATTAGATAAATTTTGATAGAGAGTAACAGAATACATATTTTAAATATTTGATGATTCATGGAAAAAAGAAGAAATAGTAAGGGAGCAATTACACAATGGAGTTGGGTATTCAATATATCTTGATTCGAAACCTTTGATATATTCTTCCACCAGTCTAACAGTTAATTGAACAGAATGGCTCAGTCCTGCCCTAACATATCTCTCACTCAACTCAAAAAGTCGATTTGAAACTCTTACAGTACTCCCTCGATTTTATGACTCCTGATTTTGTGACATTTTAATTTTATGACACAAATACTGTGTAACGCAGACTATTCCTATACAAATACATTATATTTTTTTTCGTTTTTATGACATTTGATTTTATGACAATTTAGTTTTATGACAGGAAAAAAAGACAAAATTATATTCACTTTCATATCAAATTTCATTTAAAAATTTTTGATTTTATGACATGAAAATACATATGTATAAGTTTTTTATATTATTGTTCAAATTTTTTTTTTTTTTCTATAGTTCAGAAGTTTAAAAAAAATGCCAAGAGAGTCGTATAATATGTATCCAGAAAATTTATCCAGAAACGTTTAGAATTCTAAAATTAATTAATTTTTATTAACTTGTTTTGAATTTCTATGTATTTTTATAAAAAAATTTAAAAATCATTTCCCATGTACTTTATTTTATGACATTTATGTCACAAAATCAAAGTTGTGACAATTCAATTTTATGACATAAATCTTGTGTTCCTCTGACATGTCACAAAATCGAGGGAGTACTGTAACAGTTTAAGATTATTATATGCCTCATTATGTAATATGTTGAAGGGAGTATCATATCTTAGTTTTAGCATAGAACGAACTGCTGCTTTGGATTACTTCTTACCTTTTGATGTTAGTTTCTGAAAGAGAGTCAAGACAAGGAAAAGAATAATCTAGAATAGATCCAATCAAAGACTTATAAAGGTTTCCTCAAGTGTTTAAGTCAAGGCCCAAGTCAAAGCAATAAAGATTTATGATTGTTTGTAGTCTAATAAAATTATATGTAAATTAATTATTTAATTAGAAACTCGAGTTCAAAATTGTATTATCTAGTGTCAATTTTATCTGATGAATTAATCTAAATTTATATCAATTAATAAAAATTAAATTAATTAAGTAAATTCTCTTTATTTCTATTATTTGATTTTTTTATTGGAGTTAATTTTTTTATCTAGTGAATAAATTGATTATATAGTAAATATAATATTTTTTATCTAGTAGATTCATCATTTTATCAAGTATCAATTAATATTTTGCGGTAGTCTAATGCCTAAAAAAAATAATCATACGACTAATTCTTATTTAAGAAATTCATGTCAAAATAAAAATAAGAAATAAATTCTAAAACTTTAATTATTTATTTATTTCAAAATATTTGTTCTTTGGACTTTACATAAAAAAAAACTGAATTAAAAATGTATAAAAAGAAATTTAGTAAAAAAAATAGGGTCTCCCTTTTCAACACAAAAAAATAACCATTTAATACAATTTCAAAACTCTCAGCACAAAATGATTTCTTCTCAACACAAAAATTAATGTCTTTTTGGGAAAATTTAAAAAAAAATTATTCAAGAACTGTTACTAAGTTGAGCTTAACAGTAAGAAATTTTCATGCAAGTTTTTTACTAAATTAGGATATTGTGCACATTTATTGGCATTAAAAGTCTTATTTTTAGTAAAAAAGTTGTTTGTTGCAGTATTTTTTGAAGTATTTTTTATTAACTTATTTTTAAATTAATCAAAAAAGAAAGAATTTTTGTTTATTTGTATTGGAATTTCTCAATATCAAGTTTTTAGTTTATCTGACCATAAGCTTTCATTGCAGGGAATTTACTGGTGCTACTGCTCAGAATATTCTTCAAATTCAAAATTTTTCAACAAAAAATAATGATTTTTGTTGAATCCAATAATTAATCCGAAATAAACTTCAAATTTTAAAAGCAGAGAAAAGACTAATTATTTTGTGGAAATTACACTGAAATTTCAAAATCGGATTAATGAGACCTGGAATTAGAAGATTTGACATTATTAAATTAATAAAATGGAATCGACATGAATTTTTAGTCTTTTTTTAGATTTTTTATTACTAAAAAAAGGTTCAATGCTTATAATGTAATTATCTTAATCAATTATATTAAAAGAATTATAGTTAAAATTTATTAATATAATATATGTATAAAATTAGTTTCAAAAATTTAACATGGTTGTATTTGACAAAAAAATCAAAACCCGTTCACCATGTTAAAAGATATCTATACGAGAATGGGTAGTGCTACTCATTTAATATAAAAAAATTAGTTGAAAGAGACTTAACAACTGTCTTTCTCTTACTTTTAAAAATAAATTGTTGCGCCTTTATTTAAATTGAATTAAGCGCTAGTTAGAAATTAAAAATTTGAATTTAAAAAAAATTTGAATTATTAGAATCAATTATATGAATCAATTATATATATTTGGATCGAAACCATCAAGCAAGTTTTCACAAAATTGACTGCTCCAGCTCCATCGGCTCCAAAATCAACTGCTATATCCGCTTCAAGATTCAGGCGAACCGTACCAACCGTACCAACCGTACCAACCGTTTATTCATTTATTATAAGAATTCAATTTTAGGTCAATTATAGTTTTTAATTCCTTAATCTATTGAATCATTACGGTAACAAAAACGACAAAATCTAAATGTTGTTTTTTCAAAGGCAAAATAACATACAAAAGAAATAATTATACAAATATCCTTTTGTACTCTTTGTACTAGCTGATAAATAGAAAAGTTTAAAAAAAATTCAACGCCTAACTAAAAGAAAGGTAAACAAATAGAACAGGGGAGGTGCGGAGGGGGAGCAGCCTTATTTCAATAATATTTTTTGCATTTTTTTGATTTTTAAAAGAATTATTTTTGGATTTGTAAATGAATTTTTTAGACTTAATACGATAAATGAATTCTTCAAATATTAAAGCACTGGACAACATAAGAAATAATGAAAAGAGTTATTTGAATTAATCAATGATTCCTATACCCAATTCATACAATTCTATAATAATAAGGTATGTAAATAATTTTTAAATATTGTTTAGGAGTTTAGGAGCACTTTTCCATCTATAAATACAAATCTTGTAATAATTTGAATCACTTAAGTTGTGCGACGATTTTCGTCAAAGACAAACTCAAAGAAAACGTTGAAAAGCATTCCGGAGAAGCTGAAAAATGGAAAAAGCAATTATTATATCGAAAGAGAAATTTCTAAAAGAAACATCCCATCCATTTCCAACAAAGCTTGAACAAAAAAAAGATGAAATTACTGACAGATTTAATTAAACTCATAAAAAAGATGGTTTTAGAATGAGAATAAAAAAATAATCAAGTAAAAAATTTTTTTGATTAAAAAATTGAATAATAATTAAAAAAAATAATTTTAGCTATAAAAATTTAGTTACGATTTTCACAATACTAACTAAATGAGTATTAGGAATAAATTTAATTAAATGAATACTCTAAATAAAATGAGCAATATATATAAAATGAATTTAAATAGTTTTATGAATAAAATGAACAGAATGATTCAAATGAGTTAAATGAATTAAAAGGAAGAATTCAAAAATAAAGGAAAAAAATGATAACTCTCAAAATGAATAATAAGCAAAATGAATTAACTGAACAAAAAAGCAAATTGAAGTTAGAAAATCAAGATCAAGAGAGGGTTAGGGTTAGGAGTTTGAACCCTAACCCTAACCAACTATAAATAAAATTTTAAATTTATGACTTTTAATTTTTGTATTTTTGTAACAAGTCAAAAAATGGTGGTGCAGAAAAAACTTCAAATCAGCCGAACCCTCACCCTTTTGATGTCCTTCTTTAAAAAAAGCTTTTCCAAAAAAGGACATCAAAATAAAGCTTCCGATAAAAGGACCTTAAAAAAACACTTTCCAAAAAAAGACCTAATAAAAGAGCTTCCCTAAATAGGAACCTAAATAAGAACTTCCCATTTAAAGACCTTATTAAAGCCTTTCCAAAAAGGACCTCAAAATAGAGCTTCTCATAAAAGGACCTTAAAAAAAGCCTTTCCAAAAAAGGGCCTCATAATAGAGCTTCCCAAAATAGGACCCCAAATTAGAACTTCCCATTAAAAAACCTTTAAAAAAGCCTTTCCAAATAAGGACCTCAAAAAAGAGCATCCTATAAAAGGACCTTAAAGAAAGCTTTTCCAAAAAAGGACATCGTTTTTGGTTTAAAAAACATCGTTTTTTTTGTAACAAGTAAAATTCCTGACTGTTTTTAGCTCAAATTCAATATGAAATTTAATTTGGGTTATAACACACCAGATATTTAACTTCCTTTTGAACAATTGCTTGGTATCTCAAGGAGCTGTAGGAAATTTATTATAAGAGAAGATCTCAACGCTAAGACTAAAGTTTAGGTTTTTTGAGAGATAATGAAAATGGTTTTATCTAAGAGAAATCACTTAACAAGCTCAGCTTCTCTTTAATTAATGATTAGACTCCAACATAAAATAAATCTAAAATGGAATTTTATGAACTCCTTGATATTTTTTTAAATCTCGTCAACACTCTTAGATAGATTTGACTACTTTAAAAGTCTGAAAGGCGATGATATTTTGATTGATCATTATCCCATCAATGCATGCATATCAGTTGAAAATTTGTTTAAAGCTAATTATTTGAAATTTATTTTCTACTTTAAAAAAGAAAATAAGGGGCTTTCCCGAGAAATACTTAAGTGTCCAAATTATCTAGATAGTTCCTCAATAAGCATTGACGAGCTTAATGAAAACATCTTAGTAGGGTCATTAATTCTGTCCAATATAGTATTCCACTTTAGAATATACAGATATTTAAAATCTAGCCTTCAAAGAACATTGTAACTAGAGGTGGGAAACCGGTTCATGAAAACCGGTTTGAAACCGGTTCAAAGGAAAACCGGTTCGAAGATGGAACCGGTTTGGTGAACATGAAAAATTAAAAAATTTTATTTAAAAATAAAAAAATAAAGATTAAAAAATTTAAAAATTTTAGAGAAAAAATATTCATTAGAATTAATTTTGCTTTTAGAAAAGAAATATATTTGAATTTGTTCTTAGATGCATGCTTTTAGAAAATAAATTTTTTTAGCTCAGGATTCAGACAAAATTAATATATTTTATAAAGTTAAAATATTTCCAAAGGCCGGTCCCAAGCCCGGGTGAAAAAAGAGGAGGGGTGATGATGATGCAGGCGCATAGAGGCCGGGATGAGGAGGCTTGCAAGCTAGAGCTGATGATAGTCTGTTGGGTCCAAGAGCCTTAGTGAAAAAAGTAAAGTGTCTTTAGTTTAAATTAGCTTGTATCCAGATATAGATACGCTTGGTTTGTGGTTCCAAGCTAGTCTAAATAGTTGCCGAGTTCGCAGCCATTAAGTGCTCGGATGAGTGGCGCTGTTTATGATGAACGTCCCATATGTAACTTTGGCCGCTGACTGTTGAGTTGCAATCATACCGTTGCCGGTCCCAAGTCCGGATGAGAAAATGAGAGGGTAAGGACTAACAGTGTAACTTGACAGATAAACACACGAGAAAAAGTTTATTAAATATTTATTTAGATTGTTTAGATTTGTTTTTCAGTTTTGTTTTTATATTTTTTATTACTAAAAAAAAGGTTCAATGCTTATAATGTAATTATCTTAATCAATTATATTAAAAGGGGATTAGTTCAAAACATAGAAAAATTTGAAAACATAGACAAGACAAAAAATGTAGAATCATAAAACATAGAGAAAAAAAACATAGAATATTCTATGTGTTAATTGAATAAACATAGAAAAAAAACATAGACCAAAAAAACATAGAATGGGAATAATTTATTTAGATCGATACTAAATAATTAAGTTTAAGTGAATAGTTTGATTGAATGTCAATAAAAAAATATAACTTATTTTTTTTATTTTTTTTTTAAATCAAGAAAATTTTTAGCAACACCTGTTAAATGCTCCCATTTATTACCAGTATAACAGTCGACCAAACGTTCAATGTTTCTTTCTTTAGCTTGTTGTAACTTTGGAATTTTAGTTTTAAGGACTTCTCCAGTTGAAAGGATCGATCGGGAGCATTTAACAGGTGTTGCTAAAAATTTTCTTGATTTAAAAAAAAAATAAAAAAAATAAGTTATATTTTTTTATTGACATTCAATCAAACTATTCACTTAAACTTTATTAATTAGTATCGATCTAAATAAATTATTCCACATTCTATGTTTTTTTGGTCTATGTTTTTTTTTTATGTTAATTGATTTCTATGTTTTCAAACTTTCTATGTAATGATACAATGCCATTGATAATAGAGACAAAAAAATGAATGATAGTAGATTAAGTTAACTTTACTCTAATTAACTTTCTGAAATAATTCTCGAATTTTATTTTAATGATTTTGCTAAAACATATGATAGTATTAAGCTTACTCAAATTGTGGGTTTTCATAAAAAAAATATTTTGAGTAAAAATCTCCAAAACATCTTGAATGCTTGATGGATGGCGATGAGTCATAATCGTATTCCTTTACGTCAGCTTTTAGGTTTATTAAGCGCTGAATTTCGCTCAAATTTCTGAGACTGTGCTCGGTTTCAAGAGTTATGACTTTTTTTTCCCGATTGGATTTGTCATAGACGCATACAAAACAATGGCTAGTGCCCAAATTGGTCACGAACAATCTATCATTTACAATCAATGAAACCACAGCATAGGCTCCTATTGTTAAATCATCATTCAGCATTTTTAATTCCTCAATTTTCTCTGCATATTCAGGACATCGTTTATTCAGCTAAAATTGAATATTTATTTAAAATTAAATTTTTTAAGTCATATACATTTGCCAAATGAATGTTTATCGAAGCTCTTTTTGCCAAAGTTTCTTGTGATTGTTCAGACAAGCATCTCTCTGCATCGAAAAATTCTTTTATCAACAAATCATTGATTTCTTCATTGCTTTTAACTTAAGTAAAAAATAATTAGTTATAGATTTAGAAAATTTTAGAAAACTACTGCTCAAGTCTGACAAGTGATCGAAATAAAGATTGGACAGAAGAAATTGCTCAAGGAAATCAACCACCCAAGTTCCATTGAATCCATCAATGACAGCATATGCATAAATTTCACCATCCTTTAATCTTTAAATAAAATAAATAAAATTATACTTTTGATATTTTTAATAGATTTTTCTACTCAAAAGAAAACGAACGGTCCTCGCAGGGTTGTTCTAGTATCTGGCCGTGCTGAATTTTGACACGATTATTTACGGTGCCTATGCCGCAATATTTTGAGTCTCGTCTGATTGCATCGGTCCACTTCGAGTATTTCTAACAGAATATGTTATTTTTTAAAATGTTTGATTAAATTAGATGTTAAATACCTTGGTCAAGTTTTCCAAGGAATCGAAATTCATTATTTCGTAAATTTTCAAATTAATATTTAATTTATTTTTTATAATAATGAAAACTTAAACTATAGGCCTATAAATACGTAAATTTAAAATTAAATCATATAAATTATGTGTATTTTTGTTGCTATATTCAGAGATGTTTTAATAAGACAATATAAAATATTAATCATCTTTTTCCAATAAATGATTTTACAAATGATTTATTCTTATTTTTAAATTCCAAATTAAAATATCTATAATATTAAGGGGTATTATTAATCGATCTCTTACATTACTTAAACGATCACTTAATAAAATATATTATTTTATTTTTTCTATCTATAATATTATTTATTCGATTAATTTGATTAATTAACTGTCTCTAATAATAAATATTTATGTATCCTGAGTTTTTTTGTCACTAAATTTACTGAAGATGAGTATGATTATGTTGAATATAGCTCTTAACTTAATTAATGAACAGTTGAAATTATCTCTTGATTTAATTTAATTATCTCCTGTGAGAGTTTTTTTTTGTGGATATTTAAAGATGATCTAATGTGATCTAAGTTTAATTAAAATTTTTGAACTTAATTTTATTTAACTAAATTACTTTTTTTGTATCTTTTATCTTAAACTATTATCCTATGTAAAAATATAAATAATTTCCATACAAGCTGACTAAAACAGCCTCGGCTGGGGTCATTTAAATAAATAAATAAAAAAAAAATATCTAAGTTTTATCAAAGTATTGAAATGTCGGATAGTGAGTATCGAGTAGTTGATGACTATGTAACTTCTGAATCAGAATCTGAAGACGAGGTTCAAGTCTACTCTGTCTACTCTGAAAAGAAGTGAAACTGAGGCCGGTTTAAGAGTTGATTATCGATGCAGCCTGGTTAAGAGAAAAGGACCTCAATGCGAAAGATAACAGAAGTAGAGGAAGAAACTCCACAAGAAACAGTTATACCAGCAAAAAAGAACAAAAAAACAATTGATAAGGAAGCTGAAAAAGTAGTGCAAGCATCAACCAGCAGTGATATAAGTAAGAAAGAAGAAGCTCCACTAAAGAGAGTTAGAGGTAAACCAAGAAAAAACTTATAAGACATTATTTTATTTGAAATTTTTTGAAATTTTTTATAATTCTTTTTTTTTAAATCAATTTAATAAATAAAAATAAGAGATACTTTAAGTAAAATTAGTTGCTGTTTTTATTTAATTTAGGAGACAGATTAATAAATATAAGTTAAGGGTATTTAGTAAAATAAGAGATAGAAAAATATTAGTGATCGATTAAGTAATTTTAGAGATCGATTAAATACCTCCCTAATATTAATTTCTCGATAAAATAATGAAATGTAAGTTTTGATTTAATGTATTAAATAAAAAATAACCAAATTGGTATTCAATAAATCAATTAGAGGACTTTAATTTCATAAATATATTTAATTATTTTCAATCGTTGGGCAACTTAAATCATTTAGACAATTCAAAATCATTTATTAAAAACATTTTTCCTCATTTAAAAAAAAAATTTTAAATTAAAATAAATCGCTTGTCTCTCAAATATTTTTCATTTTTCTTTATAATTTTTAGAGATTAAGAATCAACATTTGTAAGTTCTATAGACCAAATATTTTCATCGGAATCCGTATAATATTTATCCTAAGAATGTTGTTTTTATTCTATTTTAAAATAATCATTAAAAATCACTCATTTTCAGTAGAGAAAAAAATTTCAAAAAGATTGTTTTAAATTTTAAGACTTAATTAATCTAATTATTTTAATAATTTTTTAAAAAATAAATACTTAACATTACTAGACAAGTTATGTCTTATAATATTTCATTATAACATTTACATCAAAAAAATTTACCTCTAATTTATTTTACATTAACAATCAATAATTTAAAATATTCAGGTAAAGTTAATTCAGAAATTCAAATTCATTCATTAAGACTAAAATAATTTTATTTTTCCACTTAAACACTTCGTCTAGAGAAATTAATATTCTATTGTTGTTTATTTTAACTGAAAATTGAAAATCGAAATTTTTCTATTTTTGCTTTTTTTTTAAATATTAAATTTTAAAATTATCTTTTCATTAGTGTTTTCTTGCACAAAAATAGTGAGTTAGATGCACTAATAAATTTTTTTATAAACATTCATCATAAAAACTGATTATCATCATTTTGTTTAGTATCTATTCTGGAAATAACGATAGAATATATAAGTTTATTTTTAATTTTCAAAATTTTTTAACTTTTATTTGATTTGATAATAAAAAATAAAAATATACAAAAAAATATCATCTTTATTTTTTTTTGGAATATTTGTTTGAACTTAATGTTGATAGCTTAAGTTTATCTAGCGAGAACTTTCGCTCGTTAAACTCTCTTATCTGATCATCGAGCTCTCTTCTCTTAAACTCAATCCTATCTCTCCATTCATTTTGTTCACTTTTCCATTGATTAAATTTTCCATTCAACTACAAAATTAAATTTTAAAATCAAAAAAAAATCATTTTAATAAAAAATTTACTTCTTTTTCTATCTCTTTAATTTCTTGTTCTTTAGCCTTTACTTTTTTAACAAATTCCTCTTTGATCTGAATCTCTTTTCGCTGGATCACTTCATCTAGCTCAGATTTTTTAGCTATGTAAACATCTTTAATAGTTCTAAAATCTCCTTGATCCGTGTCAGCCTCTAAATCGTCAAAAAAACCAATTTCCCTTAAACGATTGGCACGGTACATCTGGTAATGCTTTATGTGCGTCAATTCGATCAAATCGAATAAATTGGTAGACAAAAGTGATTCTCTTAGCTTGACAAAATCGCAGTGCATTTCGTTCTCGATAGACACTGTGCCCCACTCATACTGCCTACCTTTGCTCACCTTATTTCCCACTTTTACCAATTGACTACTTCCAATAACAGCCAGAGGATACAAACTCTATTTTAGCAAAAATTAAGAACACAATTCAAATTTTATTTTTAAAAAAATTCACATTAGTTATCAGATTTTGATTGTTGACGGATGGTTCATTTTCATTTATTGGAAATTGATAGATATTAACCTCATTCTTGAATATTTCGTCCATGATTCTTTTCTTGAAATCAATTAACTCGTTCTTGCAAATGGTATCTGCTTTGGCAATTATGGGAACAATGTTCACTTTGGAGTCAAGTGCTTTCATTGTGTTCAAGTCAATTGCTTTCAATGAATGTCCAGTCGGGCATATAAAATAGAGGCACAAATGCACTCGTTTATCATTGATCTGCTTTATTTGCCGCTTGAGACCCAACTCTTCCTGTACATAGTTTTCATACTGTTCATTTATGTACTTCAGTATTTCCTCGTGACTATTTGCCTTGTTTATCTGATCACCATAGCCACTTGTCTCAATTACGGTCAGTTTTAAATTAATATTTTTCTCTTTCAACTCAAAGGTATTTGATACTAGTGAGACTTTATGGGAGCAGTGGTCCATTGACGTTGCATTCAAGTTGGTATTGAATAGGGTGTCTATTAATGTGCTTTTGCCAATGCCTGTTTCACCAATGCATAGAATGTTAAAGCTAATGCCGTCTCTTACCATTTTGCTAACATATTGGTCAGCTATTCTCTCAAAACCAACATATCCTTTGAGCTTTACATTTTTTATCTCTTTTAAGCTGCTCTTAAAATTTGTTTTAATAAAAAAATTCTGTTTTAGAAAAACCAGTTTTATCTATCAACTTAGTAAAACTGGATTATTTTTGCTAAATTTACCGCATTTTGCTTGGTATTTGGTTCCGAAGTTATGATGCGTGTAAAATTTTGGTTTATATCGTTAGGAGAGCTAGTATCCGGCATATTATAATTTACTAAAGCTCTAGAAAATAATTTTATGTTTACAAAGCTTTTTTTTTTGAAATAAAATAACCATAAATTCTTCGACTCATAGCCTACTAAAGCCATAGATAGCTGCATTAATTAATTTTAAGCAAGAATTTAATCTTCAATATTTTGGCTAAACGGGTCATTTAGAAAACCAAATTTTGGGCAGTATATTCTAAACATACAATTTTTATTACTTTAGTTATCTATTTTTTAAAACTCAAAATTGTTGGTTTTCCGCTGATGTTTTATACTTAGTCTTGTTAATTTTTGGTTTTCGAATCGACCTTTCTATGAATGCAGTAATTTAGAGGCTTTAATGAAAAAGGCAAAATGATTTGCTTTTGATTAGAATTCATGTGAAATACGATATAGTATTTATGAACATTTTATTAATTCAAGAAAAAAAATAAACAAAAAATAGTTTCTTTATTAAAGATAAAATCATTCAAGATTTTCCTGCTGTTTCCAAATTTTTTTGTTAATTGAATATTTGTTTTAATCAAGAGGCAAATGAAAAAATCTGGCGGAGCATTTCTTTAAATTTATTATTATTATTATTTATTAATTATTAATTTCAGCCTCACAGACAATTTAAAATTGAATATAAAGAAAATAAAAAATAAAATAAAATTTAAGTTACATTGAAGACTTTGAGTAAAAAATTTAAATTATCATAAATCCTAAAGTAGTCAAGATTTTTATGTATTGCATCTTGAAATTTATCGTGTTTTCGAATATTTAAGTTTTCTTTTATTATATTTTTTATTAAGGTTGGTTTGAATAAAAACTATCGCAAACCCAACAAATACTATTAAAACTAATTTTGAAAAAAAATAAAATAAATTTTGAAATCTTTTCAATTAATTAAACGGGTATTTCAATAAAAAATTACAGCATCATGAAAAATACTAAATATAATTACAGACATTGACAACATAAATTTTCAAATGAGAGTGTTTTAGAGAAAAAAAATTAAATAAAGGAATAGGTTTATTTGATAACTTTGTTATAAAAAATAATTAAAAATACTATCTGAGCATGTTAAACAAAGATTGACAAATAAAATACAATAAAAAATTTTAAAATAAATATCTGAATATTTTTGAATTTTGTTAATTTTTTTTCATCAAAAAAATCTACCTTTTTTACTGTGGTATTTATTTAAAAAACTCGGGTGTTAATTCATCATTTATGTATTTTTTACAGCTTTATTGTGGGATTCAGAGTTTTTTTAATTCTGATTTAAATTTCTTTTAGGCAATTTAACTGTCTTTTTTTACTTGGCTATTTTTTGGCAATGTGAAATTTTAGTACAAAAATTACAGTACTAAAAGTAAAAACGCTATAATTTATTTTCTAATTGTGCAAAAATGACTCTATAAAAAGTACAATATTGTACAAATTTTGTGCAACCGAATTCCAGGCTCTGCAAAAACTCTGCAATTTTCTGTAAAATGCACACCATTAAAAAATATTTGATTAAAAAATGCAATAAATTGCAGAGTTTTTGCAGAGCCTGGAATTCGGTTGCACAAAATTTGTACAATATTGTACTTTTTATAGAGTCATTTTTGCACAATTAGAAAATAAATTATAGCGTTTTTACTTTTAGTACTGTAATTTTTGTACTAAAAATTCACATTGCCCTATTTTTTTTAAATTAAAAATTCTCTTAACAAAGGATAAAAAACTATTCTGATACTAATGAAATTAAAAAATCTGGTTACTTCATTTAAGAAAATGCATAGTGAAATTTTCAGATCAATTTTAACATTTTTTTTAAATTTTGACTGAACGAAAATCACTCAAAGTATTAATATTTCTCATTTAGTTATTTAAATAAAAATTTAAACAAAAAAAGTTTACATCAATTTTTACGTCTGAAAAGATGTAAAATGAACCAAAAAATAAAGATGTAGTAAAATACTTGTTCATTTAATAAAATTATTTTATTTACAAAAAAAAATTAAATTAAACTTAAAAAAATTTTAAATTTTTTAGAATAAACTGGAATGCTTTTGAGTATTAGTTGAGATTACATTTTGTTAAAAGAAATATTATAGAATAGCAAAAAAAACTAAAAAAAAAATACAAAAGGTTAGCTTTAATGTTTGAGCTGAAGCATAATAAAACTGAAAGTCTTCCATTTCGAGGTACGGGTTACGACCATCATCATACCGAATCGGACAGTTGTCATCTAAAAGAAAATATATTAAGTTGATTTTTAATGCAAAAATGAAATAGGTAAATAAACTATCATATCTTACATAATTTTCAAAATTTTAATTTAGTAACAAAAAAAAGAAATAAAAATTATTTTAACTGTACAAAAGAATGATTTATAACAAACTCAAATTATTAAAAAAACTTAAATTAATAGACTTAATTTTTTTAAAAATAGAATATTTTTATTCAATTTGATATAAATTTCACAATAACTTTTTTTTGGTCAACAATCAAATTAAAGATAAAAGTGTAAATATAATTAAGAGAAATTTTTTATTAGAGAGAAAAATAATAATTTAAACAAAAAAATGGAGAAATCAATTCACTTTTTCTTTTTATATTATATTGTTCATAATTATTTTTAATTGTTAATGTTAAATTTCTTTTTAATTTTTTTTTGACATTTAAAAAACTATGTAAATTTGAATATATCGAAAAATTCTTAACAACGAGTGAACTGAAATAAAATACTCTCTATTTAATAAAAACTGTTTGTTAAAAGTTGAAAATTTTTTTCATAATTTTTTCTTATTGTCAATACAAAAATTTGATTTTTAAATTTTTTTTTTTTTTAAATTTAAAAAAACCCTGAAATTTTTGAATAAATTGAAAAACTTTACAACCCCTGAAATGAAATAAAATACTCTCTATTTAATAAAAACTGTTTGTTAAAATTTTTTTTATAATTTTTTTGTTCATAATTTTTTCTAATTGTCAAAGCGAAAATTTTATTTTTTAAAATTTTTTTAATCATATTTTTTTCTAATTGTCAAAGCGAAAATTTGATTTTTAATTTTTTTTTTTTTAATTTAAAAAAACCCTGAAATTTTTGAATAAATTGAAAAACTTTACAACCCCTGAAATGAAATAAAATACTCTCTATTTAATAAAAACTGTTTGTTAAAAGTTGAAAATTTTTTTTTTAATATTTTTGTTCATAATTTTTTCAAATTGTCAAAGCGAAAATTTAATTTTTTAAAATTTTTTTTGACATTTCAAAAAAAACCATGCAAAAAACGAAAAAAAAAAAAACAAAACCCTTACGCTTTCTTTCGTTTTCAGTGAGCTCCAAAAATAAATCAGCGCCATCCTGTGGCAAATAGCTCGACGACGTTTGATTGTGTCCACACGACGAGCCAATGCTCCTGGACAAAAAAATGGTGAACAAATCCCTGCGCTCATAAATCCAGCATCTAAACTTGTGAAATGGCTCGTCCCGATCGAACGTGATCATATACGAGCGGCTGTTCTCTCGCCAGTGGCCGGCACACTGATACACATAATCGTACATCTCGTACACACGGATAGGCGTGCCGTCCGGGTCCTGCTCGCGGCAGTACTCGGCGTCCAAATTCATCACTTTGGTCTGATCGCCGCACACACTAAACTGAGACTCGAGAAACTCGGGCCGGCACGTGATGTACCAGCCGCCGTCGCGGGGCAACGGCGTGTACCCGCCGCGTATCCTCGTCCTCACTTGGCTGGACGGCTGGCCCGTCTGCCTGAATCGAAAGATGCCCGTGAACGGACACTCGGTGGCCGCCGGCGGATACAGCACGTACGTGCTGTACTTCCACTCGGACTGGCCGCCGAACGACGTCCACGCGCACACCTCGTAGAACGGGTCCCTTTTTTTCGAGTCGTCGTAGATCCTCGCCATGAACGACTTGCTCTTTCTGTACTGCAAAATGTTCTGGTGCCTCGGCTTAAAGTCCAAGCAGATGAAGTAGTCGAAGCACTCGCCTTTGGTGACAGCCCGCACCAAGTACTGATTGCGGCCCGCCTGCTGGCACACGTAGTAGGTCTCGCGCAGCCATCCGCGGTTGTCGACGCGCGCCGACTCATAGATGTGCGTGTGGTTGATGACAATTTTGGCGTTTATGTTGGCCGTGTTCACCCATTCGCCGCTAAAGTTCTGCGGAAAAAAGCATCTGGGCTGGACGTGGCGCGGCACCTCCGGCGTGATGATCACCTTCTCGGGGCCGTCCGTCGGACTGTACAAGGCCTGACAGGACGCGTACAGCGACTTGGTAAACCACTGGGGCTGGTCTTTGCGCGTCAACATGCATCTGAATTTGTCGTAGGCGCGCTCGGCCGCTATGCGCTGGTTGGCGATGGCCGTGAAGATGTTGCCGCGCTCGTCCACCCAATTGCCGAGACAGTCGTAGAGCGGCTCGGCGTCTATCGACGAGACCAAATTTTTGCATGACGCGTAGCGCATCGAGAACCGCTGGTTGACGGTCTGGAATGGCGAGCCGGGCTCCGGGCACGAGATCAGCTTGGAGGCCGGGTTGTCGCACACGCCCTGTCCCGCTTCTCTGAACTCGTAGCGGAACTGGTACGTGCCGTAGATGGTGCTGCGGCACTCCTGGGCCTCGTAGGTCTTGTTGAACAGCGTTATGAACGACGAGGTCTCGGCTATTTCGTGACACAGCTCGGTGAAGCTTTTGCGCGGGTTGTTGTTGCAGCTGCTGCGTCGCACCTCGAGCACGCTGCGAGTCCGAATGTAGATTTCGATGCACTGGCTGCAGTCGATGACGGCGCCGGAGGTCGGCCGGTAGTGCATTTTGTAGTGCCACTTGGACGGATGCACGCCTTTTTGATAGTACTTGGCCAGCGAGACGCATGCGCCCACTTCGTCCGATCGAAGCTTCAGGGTGCTCATGGAGTCGCCGGAGGCGCCTGCGCCCGCCTCTCTGCTGTACTGCTTGCGTTTCACCGAGCCGCTCTTGTACATGTTGGTGAATGTTTCGTAGCCGTTTTCGTACGAGTAGAACTCGCCCACTATGTCATCGGGAAGTTCGCATTCGCCAGTAACCGTGGCGACTAGCAGACAGATGATGGCCAATGCATATCCAAGCGCTCTGTTCGCTTTTGTCACGCACTTATTCATTTTTTTTCATTTATCATGCGATAAAACAGGAAATTTTTGGTTTTTCGGACTTGTTTTTTTTTTTTTAATATTCGTTAGAATAAAAATTTGGGTAGAATAGAGGTCACTTTTTATGTATATTTTTTTTTTTTTTTTTCAGTCCGTACAGGTAAGTTTATTATAATTTTGGCTAAGCTTTTTTGATGCATGAATGTGCGGACAAGCAAGAGAGGTCGTGACACATCTGTAATTAATTTTTTTGACCTATTTTTTTTTTCTCATAATTTAGTACGGAAATAGGTAAGCTTTAATAAAACATAGAAAAAAAAATATAGATAAAACTTCTTTTATTTTGACTTTAAATAATTATTTATATTAAAATAAGTAACGCTTTTTCAGATTTTCTTTTAAAATATTTTGAAAAAATGAATTTCGATTCTGCATCACCAAGTCGAGTGACTGTTGGTAAAGTAGTAGAGCTGTTTCGTTTAGAACAAAGTTATGTGGAGTCGAATTTGGTTGGCTCATTCAAAGGTAAAACACTTAAACGTCCAAATAAATCAGGGGTCTTGTCTGTTATGTGATCAGCTGGTCACATATTATATGACCAGTGACTTTATGTCGATTTGATGACCAGGTATTTTTTCTGACTGGTCACATATTCACTGGTCACCTAATATGTGACCAGGCAATATTATTATTAAAATGAAGAATTTTTTTTTAAAAAATTTTATTATTTAAGTGACCAATTTATATGGCAAGATTTTTATTTCATGAATACATTTTTTACCTTAGATTTATAAAGTATTTTTTAAAGTAAATTTTATATATTTTTTTTTGGCATATCAATAATACTTTTAATATTTTAATTCACTTAATTTTTTAATCATTATCCATTTATTGATAATCTTTTAATAATCAAAATACAAAGTTTGAATATATTTTTAAATATTTAGATTTATTTTGTTCAATGAAAAATTAATAATGAAAATAATTTTTGGTAGAAAAAAAAAATTAAGTGAATGAAAATATTAAAAGTTTTATTTATATGTCAAAAAAAAAATATAATTTTTACTTTAAAAAATACTATATAAATCTAAGGTAAAAAATGTATTCATGAAACAAAATCTTGCCATATATTATTTTATAATTATAAAAATTCAATAAAAAAAATTATTTATAAATTTTTGCTATGTGTTGCTTTACACCACGCTCATTTCTCATTAATTTCCCGCACTCCGGGCAAGTTATTGGGTTTTTATGTTTGCTAAGAACTTTTTTTACAGCAGACTGTGTCGCTTCAGAAGCAATTGGAGCTTCTGATTTAATTTTTGAAAACTTTTCTAATTTTTTTTTGTTGGATTTTAACTAAGCTTGCAAATGGCTGCACTAACCTCTTCAAAATCTGATTCACAATTTTCTTCATGATCTGAATGGGTACCAAAAGGAATTTATGTGACCAATTGCAAAATTTTCGTGACCAAATGTTTATTTAGGTGACCACGTTAAAATTATTTATAAATATTTTTACCAAATAAAGCGTGTAATTTATGCTTATATTTCAATTGATAATTAATTAATTATCTTTCTACTTGTTTCTATGTTAAATTAAACTCTTTATCTAAAATATGATACTCCTTCAAATATTAAGCATCATGAGCAGGGACGACCAAAATTTGCAATTTACTTGATAAAAAAATGCAAGTTTTTTTGCGAGTTTTTTGCAAATTTTGCGGTAAATTTAGTGATAAAAATTGCAAAAAATGTAATAATTCTACGAGATTAAATATAAATCAATAATTTTAATATTTTAAATGGCTATGATATTTACATATATTTATTAATTAGATGCATAAAAAAGCAAATATCTTTTGAAAATTTATCTAATTCAAATCTTTTTTTAGTATGTAAAAAAAAAATGTATTTAAATTTCTTTGTCTTAATCGTCTTCAATTGGTACGATATCATCATCAGAATGTTTTATTATCGGACGAACTTTGTAGGATTTGATCTTTGCTTGAATTGTAATATAAAAAATTGTTCATTCTGATGGTTTCATCAGACATATTTAGTCGATTATCTGCCAAAATAAGTTTATAAATGGCATACAATTATCGTTCACCAATAATATTTTTTTTTTTCACCAAAAAAATATAATCTAAGGCGAAACTCGATTACCAAAATTTAACACCTAATTCGTGTATTTTGCCGCAAATTTATTCTTAATTGACACCAAAAAATCACAATTACCTGCGCAAATCAAACCACCAATTCAAAATAGGTTTCTAAACCAAATTAATATTTATTTAACCAAATTAATTTATACTTCACCAATTCAATTTTTTATACCCCAAAAATATTATAAATAGTATTTTTCATAATGTTATTTACCACAAATCCTTTAAAAATCAATTGAAACTCAATCGATACGATGGCAACAGCAGTAATTCAAGATAACACAGTATCGTCATCAAGTAAAAACGTACTAGATTATCAAGATACTAGTGATGATGTAGATTCGGATATTGAATCTGAAACATTGCAAAGGTCAAAAAAGGAAAAGAAGCAAAGGTCAAGTATTCAACGTGCACAACAATTATCAATTATTTGATGAAGCTTTGGAAGATCTCAATAAAATAGGCAATTGGAGAAAACAACGAAAGCATTATACCATAAAATGCTGGTATAATGGATGGTTCATGTAGATGGTACATCAAGAATAACTTTTGCAAGCACTTGATTGGCGTATCAAAAATTCTAAATATTCCTGGTGCTGAAATACCATTATCAGCGAAAAATATTCCTATCGGCGAAAAAAGAAAACCTGGAAGACCTTCAAAGGCAAAACAAGCCTTGATAGTTCAGTAATTATTTTTGGTTTGATTTTTATTTTTATTGGTGATAAAAACTATTATTTTGGTTGAAATAAATATTTTTTTGGTTTAAAATAATTAATAAATTTGGTGAAAAAATAATATTTTTTTTGGTGAAATAAAATTGTTTTGGTGAAAAATGTATTTATTTGGTTCATATTTTATTATTTTTTTGGTGATTTATTTTGGTGAAGTATTAATAATTATTTGGTGAAGTAGAAATTTATTGCCTTTATAAATTGATAAAGCCCTTTCTGAGTCACATGAACTCGAAGGTACCTTAACTAACCAACGAGCAAACTCAAATATTTTCGACAATCTGATCTTGTGATGAAGCCACCATTTTTAAGTAAAAAATTCAAAAAAAGACAATTCAAGTAAAAAATTTGCAAAATTTTAGTCGTCCCTGATCATGAGGCACTTAATAAACTTAAACTCTTAACTGTATCGAATCGACTTTTTGAATTGAGCGAAAGATATGTAGCAGGAGGACTGCGTCATTCTGGTTTATTGGTTCTCAAGCTGGTTGGTGAATATAAACCCGGTTTTGAATCAGTATATATCAAACACTCCATTGTATAGTTGCTATCTTACTATTTCTTCTTTCTTTCCTGAACTAAACAATTCTTAAACATTTTGCACCTTTCGTTACTTTCAATATGTCTATTTCAGTTGTCTTTTATATTATATTTTAATATTTATTTATTATTTATTTTATTTTTTAATCTGAAGGAGCTTTAGCTCGGCACAGATATAATAAATAAATAAATAAATAAATAATAATCGTATTCTATATTTAATAAAATTCTATGTTAATCACTATATTTTTTTCTACTATTTTGATTTTCTATATTTTTCTTTTCTATGTTTTGATTATTTCCCCTATTGTAGAATCAAATTTAGTGGTTAAGTTTTTTTGTTATCCTAAAATTTTGATCATTATTAATTTTTATTGCAGCACAGAGTTTTCAAAAGGGTACAAAAAGATAATCAAAAACTTTTAAGTCGAAACTTGATCGATTATTTGATCATTCCAAGCGGACTGAAATTAAAATTCAAAAAATTAATTGATGAAACAAATACAAAAGAATCAAATTAAATTAAACTTATTTATTAATTGATAAAAAAAATTCATGAACGATTTCGGGTCTTGCTGGAGGGTCACATAATATGTGACCAAAATTTCAAAAGATTAAATTTTTCAAATCGAGATTTTTGCATGTATTATTGGGATTTTTAAATGAAAAATGTTTTGATTGGGTCAATAGAAATCATAATTAAAATAAAATATATATTGAGCATTAAAAATAAAATAAAAAAAAATCAATTAATCCTAGCAACAAACTTAAAGCCGAGTGTTGCCGATGATTCTATCCTTTGCTCGTCTAATTAATTGTCTAAAAATTTTAAGATTATCTCTTTTGAAGTGTTCATTTTGAAAGACTCAAAATCGATTGTTTTAATTGCGAAGAACTAGCAAGCCGTGACGAGCTTGGTAAGCAATGCGAATGTGCGAATAAAAAAAAATAATTTGAAGAAAATTCATGTTGAAAATTGAGATTGATACACGCATTAAAAAATAGGAATCTGCTATGGATTCAGGATTCCTTTTATTTACCCGACCACAACTTAGTTGAATGAATTATTAAATGTAAGTTATTAATTGAATTCACTGAGCCATTATAAAATTTAAGAAAAATAAGAAAAAAAACACACAAAAATAAACTTATTAGGTTTTGTTTTGTCGAATAAATTAATTAAATCAAGTTTGGTCGAATATATATTATTCGAAAATTAGTTTGTCGAGTTTTATTTGTATCGTCGAAAATTAATTTTCTTAATTTTTATTTGTCGAAATCAAGTTGTCGAAAATTACCTTTCCCAAATTTAATTGTCGAAATGTAAATATACCAGAAAATATAATCCCATACAAAATATTATAATCAATAAAAATTGCTTTATTAAGTTAACAAAAATTCTTCTATTTACCCCTGAAATTAAAAACGTCGAATACTCGCATATAGAGCTCGGCTTCTCTATCTTAAAATTAAATGTAATGTAAATTGTATTAAAGTGACTTGAATTAATTTGAAAATAGTATTATTTATGCATTTTTGAAATATGAAATTTTATTCTCTTGCATTTTTCATTAATTTACCACCAACTGCACAAGTAACGGGATTCTTGTGAGTGTGACACTTGCACTTCTAATGCTTGTTGAGTGTACATAGATAACTTTGCCTTAACAGTGGGTTCGATTCATTTAAGCGACTTTTATTAATAACATTAAAATAATAAATCAATGCAATAAGGATAATTATTTTTGATTACAAAAACAAAACAAATGACGGCAATATCTAAAAAAAATCCCTCATATATTAAAGAATTTGATTAATTATTAACATTAATACTTTACTGCTCTTCTATGTATTAACCAAGCTTATTTGCTGTTATAGTCGATCTGTTCAAATTTCTCCTTCTCTAAAAAGATTGACTTTGGCATACAAAGATTGAGATGGAAAGTGGGAAAGAGTTTTATAATCAATTAAATTAAATTAATTTCCTGTATTTTTGGTCATAAATGATAATAACTAAATAATAATTTTATCTATAAGTAGTTTTTAACCCAAAAATTTTTGAAAATTCAAGTATCTAAAATAATTAGTTCATTTTTAATTGATTTCTGGAAATAAAATGGATTGACTAAATGAACTTTTTAAAAGCTTGACTACTTCAAAGGAAAAGCAAATTGGTTTTTCAAGATTTTTGTTTAATATATATCTCTTTATTAAAAGCTCAGACCAGAAACTATTTTTCTAATTAAACAACAAAAAAGCTAAAATACTTGAAAAAAGTAACCAAGCGTTATTCGATTGAAAGAAATAACAAAAGTAACTTAATGCTTTAATTAAATTCAAAACTTATATCATAAAATTTTTGGATTTTTATGTAATCATTAAAAATATACTATAATGGATAGACATTGAAACTAAATCTACATCAATTTTTTTTTTCACGACAAAAATTTAAAGCAGGTTTTTTCTTTTCTTTTCCTTTTATTTTTTTTGAAGCGTTTTTCTAAATAAAACATGAATTTAAAAAAATATTAGTTTGAAATTTCATATTTTAATTCAATTCGTGTTAAGATATTTTTTATTTGAACAAGAAATTTTTAATGTTGGCAATTTATTTTGAATATTTTCTTCCTTTTCAATTTAAAATTTTTTTTTAAATAAGAATTATCATTTTCAAGTTGTCTACAATTTTATGAAATCACCATATTTAAAAGTTTCATAGTCGAAATTTTTAGGATTAAAATTTTTAAGGAATTTTTTAATGGAAAAATAAACAAAGATAAAAAAAAAAGACATTTTATCGATGTCTAAATTTTTATTCTTTTCTTTGAAAAATTTTAATGAATGGATAAAAATAGTGAAAATAGAGTAAGACTTATTGATTGAGGCGTTATAGCAATTTACAATTCGACAAAAATGAAAACATAACCCAATTTGTTTTAAAAATTAAACTCACAAGGCTTAAACATACATACACACACAATAAAATAATTCAATATTTATTTTTCCTTTGAAATAAATGGAAAAAAAAGCCTAAAATAATTTTTACATTCATATTTATCTAACAACTCGTTGCTATGGTAACTTTATTCCAAAAATCATAAATAAACTAGAGAAAGATCAAGAGAATGAAGAAAAATCTAATATATATTATGGTGTATTGAAAATTTCGTAAATAATCTAACGCTGGTCTAGATTCAGGCCTTGGTTTATGTAATTCAAGTTTTGATGGCTTTTGAAAATTCTCTTAATCCTGTATATCAACTTGTTCTGTGTTTATATAAGTTTTTTTTTCTTTTTTCATTTTCGATTAACACATCTAAAACTAAATAACAAGTAAGGGTAAATTTTGATTTTTTAGTATTCAAGATTTTCAAGCCGCTCACTTTTGCTAAATTATTTAAAATTTTTAATTCAATGTTTTAAAGTTTCTATTTATTTACTTTTTAAATGCTTTCTTAGTATCTGAAAAAAAGTAATTTTTTAATTTGTTTGCATTTTGGTTCCTGCAAATGATGTCGACAGTGTTGTTATTATTTTTGCTGGTGGTTGTTAAGATAAAATTTGCATAGAAAACTATCGGAAATGAATGCGACATCTAGTAAAGTAAAGTATTACCTTTCCTTTGGAAATCGAGGCCGTGTCTTTTTGACGCATTGTGCCAGCAATTATATCAATATTTTGCTCGCTAATTAATTATTTGAAAATACGAGTTTTATTTTTATTTGATTTTTTTGTTAGGAAAATAGCAATTTATTTAGAGAGTTGCGATGCAACCGATTTTCTAAGTTTTTTTTTTTTCATGAAATTTTCGGATTCTGTTAAATTTTCATCAACATAATTTTTTTTCAATTTTTTTTATTTCAGAATTTCATTAAAAGTTAGTTTAATAGGCGAAAATAAAAATCGATTTTTAGCACGACAAATTTTAACTCCTCCAGGTCAAAATTAAATCTCATTGTGAGACACTCGAAAAGTCTGTGATTATAAAAAAAATTTACTATAAGACTTTTGTCTTGAAAATAATCTTGGAATTATTTTAATATTGTTTGCCAAATGCGAAATAGAACTTAATTAATTTGATATTGTCTCAAAGGGAATGTGTTTACTCTAAGGATTTTTGATCAGTTTGACAAAAAATCCTATCCATTTGCACTAATTTGGAAAATGAATCTTAAAATAGCATTTTTATTTTTTAATTTTGCTAAATTTTTTTTAGATTAAAAAGCGTTCCAGGGTCACATTTATGATTTAAACTTATGAAAAGACTCAAGCATTTGTTTAATAAAAATTTTTTTAAATTAAATTTTATTTTTTGTAAGTATTCATTTTTTAATAAAAAAAAATAAAAAATTGTTTAATATATTTTTTGTTTATTAAGTGATAAAAAAGGAAATAAATTTAATTTAAAATGACCGAAATACAACTGCCGCTGCATCAAAGCCATCAAAAAGGAATGAATGGAAAATTTTTGCCGAAAAATACACTTGAAATGTATACTAATTAAATTAAATAAATAATCTTGATTTTAAAAAATTTTAAATTTATTTGCTTAGAAGAGGTGGCGGAGTTGGAAACACCAGTTTAACTTCAGGAGAATTAGGAAAGCCTAATTCTGCTAAGAAATCTTTAAAATTACTCGAAAAAAGTCCCTCAAATTTGACCAATATTCAGGTTTATCCGATAAAATTGAGCTCAAACGCGGAAAAATTAGATTCTTTCGGGACAATTTTGTCCGTGAACTTCATTGACGTAAAATCAAGCACTGCTCGCGAGCCAACCACCAACTCAATGGCCACAGAACGCACCGAACCAGAAGAGCCCAATTTAGACACTCAGCTGCAAATGATCAACAACAATCAGAGTGGACTTAACAATCCGAATTGGAATGACGAGAGCCATTCGGGCTGGACTAGCACGGGCGTAATGAGCGATCGATCCAGCGTCTACTCAATCGATGATGGAGATTTTGATCGCGAAGCCTCGCGCAAAGTCGGAAACCAGCTGAAAGCCATCGAATCAGTTCTATACGAGCAACAGTCCACCGACAGTTTGTACCTAAGCGAATGCAAAGAATGGTTGGAAAAGTTTCCGCATCTAAGAATTCTGGGAAATCAAATTTCCACTCAGCAAAAAGAGGAAAATTTCGATCTGAATCGAAGCTACAGGAGTTCAAACAAAAACACAGCACCTTTTTTAAACAACTTGAGCATCAATGACCCATCATATGACAATGTAAAACGCAAGGACAGTATTGAAGCCAGCCATGGGTAAAAATTAAAAAAATTTCCTCTTAAAATTTTATTTATGAATGAATATATGGCCTTATCACTTCTACGGCAAATGTGAAAATGTCAAGTAATGGCCAAATTCATTAAACTAAATGGCCAGGTAATTGGCATTATGAAATTTCATACAAAACTTCCAATACAAAAATATAAAAATTTTATAACTTTTGTTCTAAATCATTTAGAACAAAAGTTATAAAATTGTTCACTTATTCTAAATTAACTTTTTTATTCATGTAAGATTAAATGACTGTGTTACAGTTTTAATAAGAACAAATTCATAAAAATTACATGGACAAATTTTTCAATTACCTTATAGATTTTGCAGACTTCCACAGTAGGTGAAACAAAAGTTGGTTCATTAACAGACCAAGTTTTTGACATTTAGAACACATTTTTTTTTTTATAATTTTTTTTTTGAAAGTTTTGTATGAAATTTCATAATGCCAAGGTAATTGAAAAATTTGTCCATGTAATTTTTATGAATTTGTTCTTATTAAAACTGTAACACAATCATTTAATCTTACATGAATAAATAAGTTAAGAATTAAATCAAATTTTTAATTTGGTTATAAAGCTTTGAAATAAGGAAATAAAACTTGAAATATAGTTAAAGTTTAAAATAATATAAAAAAATTAAAATTGAATCAAAAGTCCAAAATCCTAGTTCTGAAATTAAAAAAACAATTAAAAAAAGGTGGATGAAAACTGAAATCTCAAAATAAAGATACAATTAAAAAAAAATGTTAAAAAAAATAAAGATTTGTTATTTATTTATTTTCAGATAAATAAAAAAAATTAAAAATAAAAAAGCTAGATTTAAAATAAAATATAGACAAAAATTTAAATAGATGAATTGAAATAAAATAGTGACGGATGATGCATGCTTAAATATTTGAGAGTTCACGAAAAAATAAAGTAATAAGGTAGCAAATAATTTTTAATGGCTTTAATATAAATTTATTGTTGACTCAAATTAAATAAACTAATAAAATTTAACTAAAACTATACTTGACCGGGTAATTTTCTTTAGTTGGTCATTGATTTAAAAAAAAAATTGTAAAAAAAGACAAGATTGGCAATAGATTTTCACAATCGACTGTAGATATGACATTATCCTAAAAATATTATCAAAAAAATTAAAATAAAAAAATTTAATTATTATTAGACTTCAATTGAACGGACAAAGAATGTCTATTCGAAAGCTGGAAGATAAAGAACTGAACGAAAAAAGTGAGGCTTATGAATTTTTGCAAGAGGAAATTTTTGACCAGGACGGTACCTATGAGGAACTGTTTGCCTACGATAACCAGGAAGAAGAGTATCTGTTCGAGCATAACAAACGTTTGAACATTAACAAAAGACGAAAGCACGGCTTGCCGCCAATCACGCCCAAAGCTTCCATGAAAGATTTGGTCACAAGTTTTCTTTTTGACCACATGTGGTCCGAGCTCATCGGCTGGTCGATGGATTTGATCAGAGACTACGCAAAGTATGTGCATGATAAAGAGTTTTGCTATGATGTATTAAACAGAACGCCTGTACCAGAACAAAAAGCTGCAACACCTCCCAAAATTGAGTTAATCAACGAAAATGATAAAACAATTACAAATAGCACTAGCTATACTAGGCCTTCGATTGTTCAATTGAAGCTATTCGATACACCTGTAAATACAAGTTCACTTTCTACACTCAATAGTGACAAAATGTCTGAAAAGCAGTCGTTTACACCAGGTCTTTCCAGAGATAATAGCATTTTGTACCAGAATAGAGTGGCAAGCAGTAATTATGATGGATTGGTAATACAAAAATAAGAAAAATATTTTTTTTTTATATTTTTAATTTTATTTTTGTCAAGCTTGAGAGCAAATTTGGATACACTGACTCGGTCTCTACAGTTGGCGACCTAATGCCTTCCAATTTAAATCTCAAAGAACTTTTGAGAATAAAACAACTGAACAAAAACGCACCAAACACTGGCAAAAAGTAGGATTTTTTTTCTAAATATTTAAAATTAGCAAAATTTGAGAAGAATTTTTTGTTTAATTTAAATTTTAGTTTAGCACCGATCGTGAATGGCCGGGTCGGGTCAGGTAGTCGAAGACCGATACAAAACGCTTCGAAAAAGCGCTACTCTTCCGTTGACATATCTTCTAATCCACTAGTTGATCACAAAAACAAACTTCCGGGTGCCAATCTAACCAAATCAAATGTTGATGACAAAAACATCAACAACTCCTTGATTATTAACTCATTAGTACCAATTAATTTGAACACGATTCATGTGAATCGTTCAACAAACAATTCTATCCAAACCTACCATCATTCGAGCATTGACGCCCACAATAACAGCTATGACACCGACTATACAGAATACAATTTTCAAAATTTCAACGAAAATAATGAGAATAGCATAGATGAAATAAATGTGCTGCAAAGTAATCAGCCAAATGCCAATTATAGCCGCAATATGTACTTAAATAATCATGTAAAAAAAAATATTATTGATAGCCACCCTCAACTACCTCCGATTGGGAGTTCTCTCACAATGAAGGTAAATTCTAAATTAAAATTTTATTTTGCCACATTTGGATTTTTTTCTACTAGCCATTGAGGATAAATAGCGCAAGTAACTTTAAAACAGCAAAGGAAAAAAACGAAAGGCCATTGACCAGCACGGCACCTAGGGTACTAAATTTGCTTTTTTTTTTTATTATTTAATTTTACCTCAAAGCATGAACATTCAGCTTTAAATAAAAGATCAACTACTCCGTCCAGTGCAAAAGGCTTTAATTCTTTTTATCCGAACAATATGAGAATAACAGGAACCAAATTCAACTCAGAAGACAATAATTACTACCAAAGTAGATTTTTTTATTTAAAGTGTTGATTTGATAACAGTATTTTACGAAAAATTACGTAAAATACCCTAAATTAACCAAATTTTACCACATTTTACGTAAATTAACGTAAAATCCGAAAAGTGAGAAAGAGGTATTTTACGAAAAATTACGTAAATTTTCAGGATTTTCAGATAATTTTGGTAAAATTCAAAACGGCCAATTCAATTTTAAAAAAATGTCTTTTTTTTCCGAAATTCGAAAATTAAAGAAAGGTTTTTTTTTCATAACAATTTTTAAAATAACTATTTTTTAAACCAATTTATGAACAAAAAAAACTTTCTTAAATTTTCGATTTTTGGAAAAAATAGACATTTTTTTAAAAATTTTGAATTTTACCAAATTTTACCAAAATTATCTTAAAATCCTGAAAATTTACGTAATTTTTCGTCAAATACCTCTTTTTCACTTTTCAGATTTTACATTAATTTACGTAAAATGTAGTAAAATTTGGTTAATTTACGGTATTTTACGTAATTTTTCGTAAAATACTGTTATCAAATCATCACTGTAGTGGCAATGTGAAATTTTAGTACAAAAATTACAGTACAAAAAGTAAAAACTTTATAACTTTTTTTCTAATTGTGCAAAAATGGTTCTGCAAAAAGTACAATATTGTACAAATTTGTACAAAAGAATTCCAGGCTCTGCAAAAACTCTGCAATTTTCTGTAAAATGCACACCATCAAAAAATCCTTGATTAAACTCTGCATTAAATTGCAGAGTTTTTGCAGAGCCTGGAATTCTTTTGTACAAATTTGTACAATATTGTACTTTTTGCAGAACCATTTTTGCACAATTAGAAAAAAAGTTATAAAGTTTTTACTTTTTGTACTGTAATTTTTGTACTAAAATTTCACATTGCCACTGTAGTTAACTTTTCTTTTATTTTAATAAAATTTTTTGATTTTTTTAAGGCAACAATCCGGTTAACTCTTTGAACAATTTTTTGAGTACAAAATCATTTGGAACTATGAATACGAATGCAGGTCCTAACTCACAATCCGGATCTAATAGAAGAAATTCGATTAAAGACAGTGTTCAAGGAGTGCAGAGAATTAACAAATAAAAATCTAAATAAAATAATTGTAAATAATATTTTAAAAATAGATAAAACTATTACATTTATATAACGTTTAAAGCTTTAAAATTTTTAAATTTTATTTATTAAAAAGAATGATCACTTAATAAAGCTAGATTGTATTTTTTGAAATGTTTTTCATTTATTCTATCGGAATTATACTATTTCTAAACAATTAATCATCATGTTATTTTAATAATACTCGGTAGAGAACTTTTTTTAAATTTTTTTGTTGAATAAAATTTTTCATAAAAAACCTGTTTGACTGCTATGTTTGAATCATTTGAAATGATTTGATTATAAAAATAAAACTGTAACTAAAATAAAACTTGAATGGCTTGACAAATTTTAATAAAATAAAATTATATTACTTTTATGTTTAAAAATACTTTTTTATTATCTTAGAGCTGTTTTTACTTGTACTAATAAAAGAACTAATGCCAGCATCAAATTTATTAAACTAAAAAATGTTTGTTTTATTATTTATTTAGTTTGCAAATAACGTTAAAAATTATCAATATTTTCAATCGAATATATCCCTTTATATAATTTCTAATGTAATTAAAAATTATAATCGTTTCATAAAGGAAAATAATTTTTAAACAATAATTTCCAAACTTTGTTTTAATTTTATTATTTTGTAAAATAATTCTTAAAATTGTTTAGCATTCGGCAAAGAATGTTAAATACTTAATCAAAAAATAAAACTCCAAGTTAAATTTTCATTTAAAACATGATAATTTTTTATTCAACTTAAATTTGTCTATTGAGTATTAAAGGAATATTTAAATGCTACCTTGTAACAAAGTAATTTGGTTTAAAAGTGGTGCATTTTTTCGTCTTTAAATGAAAATTTTCATGCATTGTGAAAAAGTATCCGAGTGCGATGTTTCAAATTTATCTTTAAAAATATGAATGCGAGCTAATTTTGCAGTCTTATTACATTGAAATTAAATAGATTACATCAAACATAGAATATTTATGTTTTATTGTTTTAAATAAAAAATTTTTATTTTTTCATACAAAAAAGAAAATAACTTTCTTTGTAAAAAGATGATTTTTAAAAATACAAAATATTAATGAATTTAGTAATTTAGAATTTTATTTACTCAAAAATATCAAACAGTCTTTAGAAAATATTCAAAAATCAATTTAAAAACATAGAACTCTAAATTTTTTTAATAGATGAATGCCTTTTATGATTCGGAAAAAATGCATCTTTTTTGAACTAAAGTACTTAATACTAAATAAAACATGAAATGAAATTTTTCAATATAATAAAAGTCTTTATCTAAAAATTTAAAATCCTCCTAGCAATTTTTAAATAAATGATTAAATACTCGAAAAGGTATTTTTTTAATTAGAATAGGCTCTGCAAAAACTCTGCAATTTTGCAGGAAAATGCATGTCATTAAAAAGTACTTAATTCAACTGCGCAATTTAATTGCAGAGTTTTTGCAGAGCCTATTATAATATTCAGCATTTTTTTTGCATTATTTAGCATTTTGCAGAGAGATTTAATCAAATACCATTCAAAAGTTATAAAAAAATTACTTTTTGATCTGATTTTTTTGATCCTAAACTTCAAGATGCCTATAATTCTTATTAATATTCCTTTAATTTTATTCTCTAGTTAATAATTTGCTTCATAAAGCTTGCTAAATATAGGGAATGATTTAACAACTAAACAAGCATTTTGGGCGCGATTTAATTTTTTTGAAAGTACGCAAAACATATAATATATAATGGGAACTGAAAGTATTCATATTTTAATGACATCTTTTTGTTTGCTGTTTAGTTTCTTCTATTTAGAATATTTAGAATATAATAGGGATCATTAGTTCGATACAGATAAACAAATTAAAAAAAGAAATAAATTAAAAGAAATTTAAAATACTAATCAAGTATCATTTCAAAAACTTTTACTTGTACAATTAAATAATTATGACAAAACGAAATTAGATGAATCCTACAATAATTAGGCTTAAATATTAAAATGTTGTTAAATTATTTAATTGAATAACTTGATTAAATTTTCGTATCGAAAAAAAAAGCTTTTTTTTTGGAATAAACTTTGTTATTTGAACAAGCTATTTTTGATTTTACCTTTCAGTTTTAATTGATTTATTTTGAAAAAGCTATTTGTTAAGAGTGGCCATTGTCATTATTTTTTTTAAGATAATTTATTTTGATCGTTTCGCTTTCTTTTTATTAATTAAATTATTAACTAACCATTCAATGTACTTGGACTACCGTTTCTATTAATTTGTTTAGAACATTTAAAATTTAATAAAATAGTTCTGAATGCAAATAAAAGCAATTTGTTTAACTTTACTATAAATCTTAGGGATTCAACACCCCTCATTTCTTTAATCGGTGCTAAGATGAATTCCATAAACTCTCTATAAGATTAGTGCATGCTCTTTGAAATTAAAAAAATTAATAAAAACGTGAAAGTCTTAAAATTTTATATTAAACGCTATTAAGATTCAAAAATTTCAGAGTGGTTAACTTTTTTATGTTGATAATCTCTTAATTTTGATATTTTATTTTATGAAGCCGCAAGCAATCAGAAAAAATGATAGTTCCTGGTAAAAACTTGTCATATATGTATTTCTTTTTATTACGTGAGAATTTGGCAACATTTAAATTTTTAATTAATTTTGATCAAATATTTCGTGAACATACTTTTAATTAACTATGATTTTGACCAAGTCGTCTTGAATCGATTGTTCACAAAATTTTTGAACCAATGTTCACATTGTCGACCAGAGCTATAATTATTTTAAATGACTAAATTGCATTAATTTAATAAAAAGTAATGAAAAAATATAAAAAAAATATAAAATTAAATAAAAAATTAAAAAAAAAATTCCACTAAAGTATTCCAATTTTTCACTTTAAGTAAATTAATTATAAGAAAATTTAAAAAGAAATTAAGTTTTGTCTTTTTTAGCGGCATTGTGAAATTTGGTACAAAAAACAAAAAAAAAATATTAAAAGTGCCAAAGCTTTAGTTTTGAAGGACCAAAACATGTTCTGTAAATTGTAGCAATTGATACATCCTTTGTATCACCAATATACTGATTCTGAAAAACTCTGCAATAAATCTGCAAAACTCAGAAAATAGTAATTTTGGGATATTACATCATATTAAAAATTCAATTCAACTTTAAGTGGTGGTACAAAGGATGTATCAGCTGCTACAATTTACAGAACATGTTTTGGTCAGTCCAGATTAAAGTTCTGGCTTATTTTATATTTTTTTCTGTTTTTTTTACTAAAATTCCTAATGTTCTGAATTTTGCAGAATTTTGCAGAATCAGTTTATTGGCGGTACAAAGGATGTATCAGTTGCTACAATTTACAGAACATGTTTTGATCATTCAGAACTAAAGCTTTGGCACTTTTAATATTTTGTTTTTGATTTTTGTACCAAAATTCACAATGCCTTTTTTAGCTCTAATTTAAATATTTTTAATTAAAAAATAATTTTGGCGAAGTCTTGGCCGGTTGGAGCGGAGGCTCAGCCCTTCTTTTCAGGCATATAATGTGAGTTTGGAGAAAAAAAAATAGTTTTGTAGAAATGTTAAAAAAGTTAAAATTTCTTTATCTTTAAGTTTCAGTGAATGTAATGGAAAAAGCAAATTTTTACTAAATAAATAATCAGGTTAAAATAGTTGATTAAAATTTGACTGGGTCATAAAATATGAGTTTTGGTGCCCTCCTAAAAAGCTAGCAAATTTTTACATCTATTTTCCAATTCTAAATGTTTTGATTTCCTCTTTGGTCAAATTGCCTCTGCATAACTTATGGACTCATATAATTTAGAAAATTTAAAAATTTGATTAAAGCATTAAAAATTTATTAATTTGCATAAAAATTTTCGCTCTAACTTGGAGGTTTGAGGTTGCTAGACAACCCATTTTAAACGAAAAAAAGACTAATACTATTTTTATGAGAACTTATATACAAAAAAATAATAACAAAAATCTTCCCCTTAAAATCAGATTTTGAGTATTAAGACAATTTTAGTTTAAAATGCCAGTTACAAAAAGAAAGCCAAAGGATGATGAACAGAGTGTGACATCCGATAGCAAACAACCCATCAAAAATGTCCCAGCATTGATGGGTGAGGGAGAGAAATTCTTTCGGGATCAACTGTATGATAAAGCTATTCAATGCTATACCGAGGTAATTAGATAAAATTTATACTCTTTTAATTAAATATTAACTCAAAGGCTTTGGAATTGAGTCCGGGAAACATAAACGCTCTTGTAGAAAGATCGACTTGTTATTTGAAAATTGGAAAAAATGACCTGGCTCTTGCAGATGCAGAGGAATCACTGAAGGAAAATAAGGAATTCACTAAAGGTTTATATCAAAAAGCTGAGGCTCTTTATGCTATGGGAGAATTTGAACTAGCTTTGGTGTTCTATCATAGAGGAAAAAAATTACGTGGTGATGTTCGCGAATTTCAGCTCGGTATTAACAAGGCTCAAGAAGCAATTGATAATTGTGTCGGAGGTTTGAAAATAATTAAAAAATTAAATTTAATAAAAATCACTCTTTTAAAAGATCCAACTACGGTCAAATTAGAAATAAAAGGAGATTTGTCTTATTTTGATAGACCTGATGAGGTAAGATTAAACTAACTTTTCGAATAAGATTCAAATACGGACCCATCACTTGGTTATTTTTATTAATTATTAATTTTTAATTTATTAAAAATTAAAAAGGATAAAAAGGTTAGTCTAGTCTTTGATTTTTAAGAAAAGCAAAAAAAATTTTAGCAATTTAAGCTTTTTGGTTATTTGGTAAAAAAATTTTTTGGCAAATTTTTTCCAAATAATCTTAACTTACTGATAAAAGCTTTAATAACTCTTTTAATTTTTTACCTTTAAATATTTTTCGCAATTAAACTTTAAAGTAAGTGCTTAGAAATTAAATGTCTAATCGTTGAATGATCAATAATTATAAAAATTGGTTAGATTCTGTAATTAATTGTAATCTTAAAACAAAATTATAAATCTCTAGCTTAATATTAGATTGATTGCATGCATTTGTGCTTATTGGACTTGAAGTAAATATATTTATTTTTTTATATTTAAGAAAAACAAAAAAAAGATGAATGTAGGATACCAAAAACCATTTGCCCAAAAGCAACAAGTGGTACAAAAACGAGAGAAACGTGTACTCAAACCTGGAAAACAAAAAACAATCAAACAACTCCTTGGTGAGCTGTACGCCGACAAAGTTTACTTGGAAAATTTGTTACAAGATGACCGTAAGTTATCAGTTAAAAAAAAAATATTTAAATAATTTTAAAGTTTCTAAAGAAATTAAAATCGATAATCCTTAAATTTGAATTTTTTAATTTTTATAATTTTATTTATTTAAGTTAAAATATTAATAAGAATACATTTTTAATTGTTTTTTTTTTATGACCATGGTTCCGTTTAGGTCTGAAATGGTAATGTCATTAACATCAAAAATTAAAAAAATTAAATTAAAAATTTAAATTAGATTATCTTGAAATTTCTTTAACTTGTATTTAGAAATTTTTCTGTTTGAAAAATTCTTAAGAAAAACATTGTGAAAGTATTAAAAAATATGAATCAAATTCGTTAAGAAATTTTTAAATAATTGAAACTCAAAAACTAAAAAATAGTAGATTTAACTAAGACTTATTAAAATGACCATAATATTTTTTTTATTTGGAAAAATTATCATTTATCTCGGCTGTTCACTTAAATCAAAAAATTTAATTTCAAAAATAGATATTGTTTATTTGTTTTTTTATTAAAATAACAAATTTGATTTATTACATATTTCATTTAATGATTTTAAATTGAGAAAAAAAAATATTTTTAATTTTTATTTGAAATGAATTTTAAAAATTTATTTTTAAATGTATTTTTGAATTCTAAGTTTGAAAATTTTAACCAAAATTTCAAAGTTTTGATATGAAAAAATTTTTTTAATTTTTAATAAAGATGCCACTAGAGCCAACACAAAATCTGGCGATGCCATATGGAACTTGGCAAATTCAGGTCTAGATTTCTTGGACAGTCGCACTGAATTTTGGAGACAACAAAAACCAATTTACGCCAGGAAAAAATCACGTCAATCATACGCACCTTCAAAAACTCCCTTAACTTATGTTCTTAATCAACTTGAAGTGATTGATGGCCGTATTTTTCTAATTTTTTTTATTTTTGACTTCTTGTTAAGTTTTTTTTTAGTTCAAACTAACGGCAAACATTCCGAGAGCTTGGACAAATCAAATAAATTGATGATCTATGTCAATAAGCTGACCGACACTCAATTGACTGACAGAAAATCAATTGTTAGCAATATTTATAGCAACATTGGTAATGCATATTTGGAAATGGGAAAATATGAGCTTTCCTTGAAAAATCATCAAAAAGATCTTGATATTTCAACTGAATCGTACAAATTTTTTAAATATCAATTTTTTTTAATTCAACAGTTTTTTAAAGAGATAATAAGGAAGGAATTTCGAGAGCTTATGAAAATTTGGGCCGAGTTTACGCCCGAAACGGAAAGTATAATAGCGCAATTGATGTCTGGGAAAAGAAACTACCATTGGCTGAGAGTGACATGGAAAAGGCATGGCTTCACCACGAAATCGGTAGATGCCATCTTGAATTAGGTAAAAAAAAGATAACTCTTGGAATTATAGAAGTAAACAATTTCTTTTCATAGGAAGCTACAAAGTAGCCGAAGATTTTGGAAATAAATCTTTGGACTATTCGGACAAAATATCAGACGAAGTATGGAAATTAAATGCTACAATTCTGATAGCTCAGTCTCAAGCAAAAATTGGTGATGAGGAAAATTTGATCAAAGCTATAGAAAACTTTGAAAAAGCTTTCGAAATGACCGAAAAACAAAGTAAAATTTTATTCAAAATTGTATTTTTTGCTTTTAAAATTTCAAATCATAATAAGCAACATTTCGTTTTAGTTTTAATATAATTAATCCCAATCTTATTAAATATTAATTATTTTATATAAACAATTAAGTTTAATCATTTAAAAGCTTACCTTACCGAATATGAACTAGTCATTTTTTGATGATTAAAATTTAGATATAAATTTTTTTCATAAAAAACTATTGAAATTTAATTCATTTATTAAAAAATTTAAAAAAAGCTCAAAATGGTCATGAAAAAATGTTATGTTCTAAGAGAATTTAAAAAATTTTTTTTAATTTTAAATTGCTGAGCACAGTAAAATGTTTTTGTTTCAAAAAAGTATTCTACTCCAGAACAGATTTAATAAATACTAAATTTAATACTAAAAATTGCTTTCTAGTATTAAATTAATATATTTAAATTGTGTTTAATTGAAAGAACCGATTTAAAAAATTAGAACTTAATAATATTGCGACCATTATGACATTTCCTATCGTACTTAAATCAATTATGTCTTTAAAACCAAATTTTATATTCATAACTTTAAATCTATAAAAAAATTAAATTCAATCCATTATCAGACAAATAATATTTTGACGACAAATCTGATTTTCTAATTTAAATTGAAAAAGAATTAAAAAATTTATGAACTATAAGCAAATTTATTTATTTTTAAATAAAATTTCTTCAAAGATGATTCATCTGCAATGAAAGCAGTCAAAAAAGTCCAGGATGAATGCAAAGAAAAACTTAAAAAATTACAAATTGGATCTACAGAAGGTAAAAAAGACGATTTGAAGGAAGAAAAAAATGAAGAAAAAAAACAAGAAGATAAAATTGATGACAAGGAAGAAAATAAACAAGAAGATAAAATCGATGACAAAGAAGAAAATAAACCAGAAGAGAACAAAAAGGAAGATGAACAAGTAAATGACATAGAAAATAGTGAGGAAAAAGAAAATAAACAAGATGAAGATAATACGCAACAAAATCAAAATTCTAAAGTAGCTGAAAAGAGAGATGGACTGGGAAAAAGTCCAGATAAAGGAGATTCAACTAATCGAAGTAAAAACTCATCATCTTCCAAAGACACATCCTCAGACAGTTAAATATTTTAAAAATTCTAAATATAAATTTATCTTCTGTTTTTTTAAGATTTAACATTGTATCGAATTGAAATCAGGACAGCAGATGATATGAGCTCGGGAACTGACGCGCAAGTTTTTATGGATGTAGTTGGTACAAAGGGAAATTTAAGTGACATAGAGTTAAAAGATCCAGTTAATAGCGAGAGTCTATTCGAACGTGATGCCTTGAATAAATTTGAAATTAAGCTAAAAGATGTCGGAAAAGTAAAATAATTTTTAATATATAATTTAAAAATTTTTATTTAAATTTTTTTAAGGTAAAAAAACTAGCCTTCGTTACTAGTGGAACCGGTTTAGGGGCTTCGTGGAAATTAGCAACTGTGAAACTTTGTGATAATGAACATGTTTATCGGTAAGTTTTTTAATACATTTTAAAATTTAAAATTACCAATTTTTTTTTAAACTTATTTATTAGCTTTACAGTAAATAAATGGATTGATAGCAAAACTGAAATCCAGCCAGATAGTGAACCTACTCCAAAATCAGAGCTTAGTAAAATATTCTTTTAAATAATTTCTGAATTTAAAATTTATGTATGTAGGTGAGTTTACGGTAACAGTGGTAACTAGTAATAAACTCGGAGCTGGAACTGATAGCAATGTATTTATCAATATTTTTGGCGAAAATGGAGAAACTGGTAAAATGGCGTTGGATCGACGTGAAGAAAAGGGAAAACTTTTCGAAAAAGGAAACACTGACACGTTTATTGTTGAGACAAAAAATGTTGGAGACATCAAAAAAATTAATTTGTCACATGATGGTAAAGGTGTTGGAGCTGGATGGCACATTGATAGAGTCGAAATCACAAACAACAACGTTACTAAGAAGTAATAAAACAAAAGTTTTTATTTGGTTTAAAATTTTTTTTAAAGATTTCCGATCGACCGATGGTTGGATGAAGATGAAGGCGATGGCAAAACAGAAATCGATCTTGAGCCAGATGTCAAACCTAATTAAATACTTATTTAAATTAAAATATTTTATAAAATAAATTTTTATTTTTAAATTTTAATCAAAAATCGATATTTGTTTGTTTTTTTTCAATTTTTATTGAAAAAATAATAGAACTTAGTAAAAATCACTTGACTTTTATGTTGGATTAACAATTAAATCTCAGTTATATTTTAAAATTTATTAATCAATTTTGTTCAAAATTTATAAGTATTTATGATGATTTATTGACATTTCGGAGAAACACTATGCTTTTTGTTGAAAAATCCATAAAAACATACTAGAATTCATTGTCAAAGTGACTGTACGGCCAAAGTAGTATTAGAATATTTTTTATACGCCTGTATTAGCATAAATTTGAGGTAATTTAATATAGCATTTGAGAAGTTGATCCAGCTTATATGATGAAGATGTAATGATAAAATTCAATGCTTTTAAGCTATGAAGTAAATCCATGAACATAAATTTAGATAAATTAATAGATGAAAATTTGAATAGAAGTTAATTAATAAATTATTTTAAATTTTAATCATTTAATTATTAAAAATTGCTATTAACTTTTTTTTTTTAATCTTATAATGTTAGATTAATCCCTATCAAAAGTTGATAAATCAACAGATAAAGAATATTTTTTTAAGTTTTAGTTTTATTACAATAATAAATTTTTGTAAAGACGCATTAAATTTGTATTAAATTAAAATTTAAAAAATAATAAATAACGCTAATATTAATTTTCATTTTTAATATTAAAGGAAACTAGAGTTCCTTTAAAATAATAGAGATATGAGCTTTTTCTCAAAACAGATAGACAAATAAATTAGATAATAATAAAATATAACAATTTATTATATTCAAATGGTTTCAAATATTTCCAAATATGTTTGACAGTGACAAGAAGACAAAGAAACAAGAAAAAAGTAAGAAATTGGATATTAGAAACAACAAGACAGACAAGCAGCATGAGATTCTATCAAAAACTAGATTTTTTTAAAGTTTCCATTTCAAAAGCAATAAACTAAATGATAACAAAATGTATTTTAGATCCCAAAAAGATTAAAATTTCATTACTATGTTCAACATATGATTATTTCCTTTTACCGTACATTAGATAGCCATCAGCATGATAATCTAATTAAATTATCATGGTATGCCGTCATACAGGTGCCAATTGATAAATATCGTATAGACAGATAAAACAAAGCAATATAATAAAGACTAGTAGTCCAAAACTATTTTTTAAATACTTAAAAATCAATTATTTTAAATCTTTTTTTTTGACAACTCTCTAGTACTTTTTATCAGTTTTTATTACTTTTAAATATCTAATGAAATTTAATCATCATACTGACTATTTATTAATTATCTAATTAAAACATAAATAATAAAGTCTTCGTTGACTTACCGGGTTTAACTCAAGTTTAAATTCTGGAAAAACCTTTTTTAATCAGTTTATGATATTAAGACAGAAAATTTAATTTTCCATAGCATATATAATTTAAAATATAAAGGTCTTGTGTATTGAATCAAAATTAATTTTATCAAAAATCTTAGTGCTCATTACAAAAAATTCTTATTAGATGTTTTTACTTGCAGGATCCGATAAGAACTTGATTAACAAACTATGCTAAACTAAAGTTAAGACTAGTCAATATTTGGGTGCCGTTCTTTTTGGAGATCCTTAGAACATCCTTTTTAAGATCTTATCACGAATTTTAATATGAGGAAGCATTTCTGAATACTTTCAAAGTAGTGTTTTAAGTATTTCAAGAGTAAGTCGGAACCAAAATTTTTTATTCATTTAAAACTTTTAAATTAAACATTGATAAAAAATGAAGACAAAAACAATGACGAAAACAAAATTTGAACCCAAGTTTAATATAAGCCAAAATTTCGTTTCAAACAAAATATTTTCAAAGAAAATTAACTATTGAATCAATTGTCAAAATTAAAAAATGCTTTCCATTGGGAATTTTTAATAATTAATTTATTTTATTTGTTATTTTTAAAGATAAACAGCTATTAAAGAGAAAGTTATCTCAAATAATAATTATTAACTAGCGTATTATTCAGATTCTCATATTATCTCTTAATAGCGAAATATCAAATTTCATACAATTCTTATTTTTAATTTTTATTAAACCAATGTTTATCTATTTTTAGATGTTATTTTTTTTTGTACTTTATAACCTTTTTTCGAAAAGTTAGGTTTTTTTGTTAAATTGAAATTTCTGGAATTAACTTTGTTAAGTTCATTATTTTTAATTGAAAAAATTTGCTTATATTTGAGGCCGAAATGAATATTAATGATTCTAAATTTTCTTTATTTTGCATGTTTGGAAAAATTATCTGTAAAATTTTTTCCACAAATTATGTAACCAATTTAATCGAGAGCGATCTAATGTATATCATTAGCTTCAAATGCATCTGTTCATACAAGTTTTCGTCAATTAATAGAACCAAATTGTAATTAAAAAAACTCTTGCATTATTATCATAAGGATAATCGAATATTTTAAAGTATATTTTTATTTAAGAGCATAAAGATTAGGCATTAATTGAAATAATAATAATTTTTGAAGATAATACTTGAAAATGTTTAATAAAGATGATAAATTAAAAGTAAAAAAATAAACTAACTTTAGAAGGCTTCATTAAATAATATTTTCATTTTATCATATCCTTAATAGTAGTTTATTAAAATTTCAATGCATAATAAATCATAATCTAGAATTAAAAAATTCCAATATTTTTGAAAATTCAACTTTCATCATCATTTAATTTTATCAGTGTTGAATTTTTACTAATTTTTTCCATAAGGAAAAATGCTTAATTTAGTTCAAATTAATAAAATTTTGTAAAACCATTATTTACTATTGAAAAAAAAATCATAAAATTGATAATAAAGTAATCAAGTGTCATGTTTAATCAAATCCTTTTTTATTGTAATTTTAAATAATGAGGCTTCTTTTCGTCGATAATAGTGAATATCAAAAGTTAATAAACTTATAATTATTAAGGTATTTTGGCTTTCAATTTGATTTTGTCTCTTTTAATTAAAAATCCAATTAAAAAAATAAAAATATTTATATAGTACATTTTTTTGAAAACAAAAATATGTGTTTTTACGTTCTTTATTTTTTTTAATTTAAAGTTTATGAAAAATTAAACTAGAGATTTTTTTTCGATATTATTTGAAGCAAAGCTTTTATTTGTCATTTTATTTTATTAGCAAAATTATGATTTTCAATGAAAAATAACTCATTTGAATTTATTATATTAAAAAAAATTAATATTTTCAGAAAACTAAGTAGCAAAATACCATTTAAATCTTTAAATTACACGAAAAGTATTATTAAAGATGCATTGTCGCTTCTCAAAAAGCAATTTATTTTAATTGTCATCAACTTAAATAAACTTATAATTTTTATAATTTAGGTCTTATTTTAAAAAGGCCAGTTTCTAACATAATTTATTTAATAAAAGCCATAAAGAAACCAGTTTTTGAAAGCATCAAGTAACGTGGTTGGAGTTTTAGAACCGATTTTTCAAAAAACTCAAATAAAAAATTGATCAATATTTCTTTTTAATTATTTTAATAAATTTATCTTAATTCAGAATTATTTTCAACTTTTGATGTGTATTTAATTTTTTCGCCAAATATTAAATTTTAATTAAAAACGAACACCTAATACTACTCAATTTTTAAATCAATATATATTTAAAGTTATTTGAACAACATGTTCGAATTTTTTTTTAAAATCTTATAAAAATTTTTCTCTTGTTTGAGTTTAAAATTATTGATTAGAAAAATATCTTATTATTTCAGGATTTATATTTTAGAAGAACTATTATGCATGTTTTTAACAGATTTAAGGCCGACCAGGCCTAATTTGAAAATACTTTTTTTTAATAATAAATCTTATTTGAAGAAAATGTGCAAACATTTGAATGTTTTCTCAAATCTTCTTTTGAATTAATTAATGACAGCAGTCAAACCTTTGAAAAGTTCCTTAATTATTTATATTAAGAGTTAATAATCTGATAAGAAGTCAGTTTTTATAATTGAATATTCGGCGCTAAATTATGAGAAAATTTTTATAATCTTTAATTAATATTAATTTAGTACATTAGTTAATAGTTTTAAATTCATTTAGTAAACTTTTAGGAATGCTTCTAGGATTATTTTCAGGTGGTAATTGCTTCATTTCCAGAAAAAAAAATCTTATTCCATTGATGAATTTTAATTTTTTCATAAATTTATTTTTTGTTAGCTCTTAACATAAATTTAAATATAAAATTTTATTTCATTGTTTTATTTTAATTATTAGTCGAATTTAAAAATATAAAATAATATTAATTCTGTCACGAATTTTTATTAACAAATCAATCGAAAGTATCTATTTAAAAATTCTATTAAATTTTGTTTTTTCAAGCTTCTAAATTATTCGAAATGGAATTTTAAATGGAGATTTTGGTTTAAAAGTTAGTTTTTTTTTCAGAAATTAGGATTAAAAATGCTTATTTGCGTAAATGTATTCAAGAGAAAATTTAAATGTTCTTAGAGTTTTGATAACTTCAATTATTGAAGTGGTATTTTAAGTCGTCTAAATGTTTTATGAAAAAATTTTATTGTCAAATACTGAGAAAAAAGAACTAAATATTAAAATATTCTTCTTTTAAATCAATTTTTGTTTACTCGATATATAAGATAACGTGCAAGTTTATCATTCATGCATATTTTATTCATTAGTTACTGATAAAATCATGAAATTTTTTCTATCAAAAAGATCTCAAAGTTTGTTTTACTTAAGGCAGTAAAAAAAAATTTTCAATATATGTCAATATGCGCTTAAGTATTTTTTTAATTAAAACTGTGAATAAAAAGTAAAATCACAAAAAAAAAGAATTTTGTTTATTTCTGATCTTTTAAATAAAGAATATTTAATAACTGTATTTTATAAATAATTCAAGAGCTTATCTAAATGCTGGCTGCTAGCTTGGGCCAAAGCCTCGAAGCCTCACTAGATAAAAAATAATTAAAGGTTTATTAATCATATAAGAATTCAAATTTTGGTAAAAGTCTGAAGAATCACTTGAAATCTTCCGTACAATCGTGATCGCAATACACATTGAAATATATTGAAATAATTTATTTTTAATATTTATTAATTGTTTTTAAGATGTATCAATCACATTAAATACTCCAGTGTAATTTGAGAGTTACATAATTTGTACGATTTCAGGTTATCATAATATTTCATATAAGGTATTAAAAAATTTTGCTGACTAAATTAATTGAATTAAGCGGCCATAATTGAATAAAAATTCACTCTGAGAAGATGACTATCAAAGAAAATTTTGAATCAAATTTTTTTGGAACAGAAAAAAATAATCCAAATGGAGCTAATTAAAATTTAAATGATTTTTTTAGTTTCCTTTTTGAATCAGGCTCTAATTTTATTATACTCGGTTTTCAGATTTTGAATAATTTCTTTTTAGATTTAATTAAAAATAAAAGGTTTTTTTGTAATTATATTAAGTAAATGAACTCACAATGAGCTTGTCAACTCCAATAAGTAATTTTTTTTATTTTTGACAATATGACCAAATTTATTATTTATTATTTAAAAAAATAATAAATAATACAGTTTTTAACAAACACAAATGTTCGTGATTTAAAAAATTTTTCTAAACAAAACTTCGTTTAGTTGAATATGTGATTTCAATTCAATCCGAGACAAATCTCTCTAAAGAAATGAGTGAATGGATCTTTGAGTTCAAACTTAAGGGCGACCGGAGTGAGATAAATTTCAGTTTGAGTCACCAATTGATCAGAATAATGAAAAAAGTCTCGGCAGCGAATACAAATTGTATATCGTATTTGCATGAGTTTAGAATTAGCGAAAAAGATACCGGAAAAGTGGGCTGAATCCTAAAGATTTTGAAAGTGAATAATGTTTTCCTTTAAGATAAAACAACTTGAGCTGGTGAATTTTACGTGTCAAGAAAAGGAAGTATATTTAATAGAAATTCAAGTTAAAAACATTTTCCGCGATGATCAACAACTGTAAAAGATTGTAAATAAATTTTAAAATTTTAATATTTGATTATCTGTCAAGATTTCCCATTGATAAACCGATCAGTCCTAATACGCGTCTAGTTCTTAGACCAAATCTGAAACCGGGTGAAAATGGTAATTTTTGCTAAAAAACTTCCGGCAAATTTAAGATTTTAAAACACAGGCATCTTCTATGTTATCACTACTCACACTGGCAATAAACAAATGAACAAATCGAATGATTTAAACATTTCATTTCAAATTATTGGCGACAAAGCAAAGACAAAATTTATCAGACTTCAGCACAGTCAATTGAACAAACAGGCTTTTATTTGTGGCAAAAAGGACATTTTTGAAATTTTGGCTAACGATGTTGGCCGGGTGAGAAATTACTAGATTTTGTTGCTTTTAAATAATTTGAATAATTAGATAAGTTCCATTATCCGATCGATTGGATACTTGATCGATCATAGAGAATTTTATTTTAATTGTTTATTATTTACTTCCTTAAAAACTATTTTAATAAATTAAATTCATAGCAAAAAATAAAATAAGATAATTTTGATTTTAGACAACTAAAGTGGTGATTGCTAATCAAAGCGAACCAAATCCAAACAACTCGTGGTTTGTGGATAACTTTGAAGTTAAAAATCTAAAAAATTCTGAAATCTCCAAGTAAATTGAATTTGAATAAAAAAAATTATTTAATCTAACATTTTCAAAGCTTTGCTGTTAACAAAATTCTGATACCAGCCGAAGAAATAGTTCTGTTTCCGATGAGCATTTGTGGTAAGTGGAAAACTCTGATTTTGAAATATTGACTTTTTTTCTCTGAAGAAATATTGTATCAGGTGGTTCTGCGTTTGAATGACATGGACGGTCAGTCAAGTTCTAGCAAGCACTTGGTTGATGTTTATTTTGTGATAAAAGGAGCAAAAGGAAGGACAAAAAAAATTTATTTGAACAATTATGAAACCAAACGTCAGGACCATCATGATCAAGACCCCAAAGAAAAATATTTTGAGTTTAAATCAGATGATGTTGGTAAAATTGAGCAAATTAATTTGTCAATAAATCCGGACAATACACCAGATAATTTTATTTTCATTGACTTTATTGAAATTAAAATTCCGATTAGATCGGAGGCATACAAATTTCCAATTGATAGAGTTCTTGGCGAATACTTCGAAGATGGCAAATGCGAATTGGACTTGGAGGTGTGGAAGCACCCCGAGCGTCACTCTCACATAGGTTGCATTGTGATCAATCTTAATAAATCTTACAAATAAATTTTAAGATTATGAAATTTTGAGTGAAACTGGCCCTGACCAAAACAAAGAAGCCAAAGGTAAAGTCTATTTAATTATTTATGGCGATATTTGCAGAACTGGAAAAATCGAATTGAATGATGGAAGTTTCGAAAATAGTCTAATAGATAATTATGAATTTAGTGCACCTGATGTTGGAAAAGTAATTTGATAGTTGCTTTAAATGAAGTATAAATTCAATTATTCAAATTGAAAGATAACGAAGATAGAAATTTTTTATATTCCCTTGAATAGTGATTCGGAATGGCATCTTGAAGCAATTCAAATAAAAGTAGCTTGCAGAAATGAAGCCTATAAGTATGTTATTAATTTTTTTGAAAAAATTAAATTTTTAAATATTAGACAATCAAATTAGGTTTCCAATACACTGTTGGTTAAATGCAAAAAACGATCATTTAGAGCTGATTCCTTGGAAAAAACCGCTATTGAACAAAAACTAAGGAAGCTTTAAATTTTAGGATTTTAAGATGTGTGTTATTATTTTTATTGTTTTGGTGTCAAATTTTTTTCAAATAAAAGTATTAGTACAAATTTTTTTTATTGTTATTATAATTTCTTTGAAAAAGAACAAAATTAAATTGAAGAGTGCTTAAAAATTAAATTAATTAACAGCTTAATCTTTATCTATAATCTTTCAATTCAATACAATTTGTTTTTGGAATTTTATCTGCATTTTCATTGTCTTGATGGTGCCTTTTTGATACATTCCAAAGAATAAATGCAAACAAAGCTTTGAATCAAAACCAAATTTGAAAAATGTGTAAGCAAATCACTAAAAAGTCTAATCCATAAAATTTTAGTTAAGGAATTTAAATTTTTGTCCAAAGAATTTTTTCGAATTTTGAGCTAACTTTTTGAAATATGTCACTTCATTCAACTTTAACAGAATCTTTTCTTTTTTTTTTTAATTTGCAAAAAATGAACAAAAACGCACAAAAAACAAAAAGACCATAACTTTATTAATACTTAATTTTTTCATATCCTATCTCATTCAATTTATGTACAAATTGAATAAAAATGGTAACAAATTAAAGCTGAGATAAAAATAAACAAAATTCTTTTACAGAATTCCAACAATTTTTTTTTTCGTAAAGTTATAAGCACTTAAAGGTTTAAATACAAAATAAACCAAAGAATTTGTAGAAGGTCGCCTTGAAGAGTACCTAGCTTCCTAAATTAATTATGAATTTCGATTTATAAGTACTCTATAAAAAGCTGATCAACTAAATTTTCCAAATCTTATAAAAAAGTGAAAAAATTTAAGTATTAACAAAGTTATATTGTTTTTGCTTTTAGTGCGTTTAAGTGCGTTTTTGATTAAAAATATCCAAGCTTATTCAATTTATGTGCAAATTGAATTAAAATGGTACCAAATTAAAGCTGAGATAAAAATATACTTAGTGCTCTTTACATAATTCAAAAAAATAAGTATTATCATTTAGTTATGGTCTTTTTGCTTTTAGTGCGTTTTAGGATGTTTTTAGGATGTTTTTGATTAAAAATACTAACTGACTATATAAATATACTAACTACTAAATATACTAAACCGTAAAGTTATCAACATTTGAAGGTTTAAAAGCAAAAAAATAATGAAAATAAAGTATTTGAAAAAAGTTAGCTTTCATGAGTACCCAACTTTCTCAATTTATGATCAAATTCGAAGTTTAATACACCAAAATAAAGCTAATCTCCTAAATTTTTTTAAATCTTTTAACAGACTGAAAAAAAATTTAGTATAAACAAAGTTATGGTGATTTTAAATCTATTAATTCTTTTCAAAAATTTAACTTATAGAAGGGCCTAGCTCATTCAATTTTGATCCAAATTGAATTAAAATGGTACCAAATTGAAGCTTAGGATTCACTGAGTCTACTCCTTTTTACAGAATCAAAAAAATTTTTTTTTCGTAAAGTTATCAGCATTTGAAGGCTTTTAAGCCAAAAAAATAAAGAAAAAAAGGAATTTGAAAAAAATTAGCTTTCATGAGTACCAAACTTTCTCAATTTATGATCAAATTAGAAGTTTAATACACCAAAATAAAGCTCATCAAGTATATAATTTAAATCTTTAACATATTAAAATTGGTTTTTGTTATTCCATTCCATAGACGATACGTTTTTTAAGAACTGAACGTATTCGGCATTCAATTATAACATAACTAAAAATGATATCTTTTAAAATTCTGTAAAAAGCACTAGATTATTTTTTTTTCACCTTTAATTTGGTACCATTTATTTTCAATTTGGATCAAAATTGAATAATCGAGGCTTTTTTTAAAGTTTTTTTTTTTAAAAGCACAAAAAACTAAAAAGACCATAACTTTGATAATACTCAATTTTTTTTTCGATCTGTAAAAAGATTTAGAAAATATAGCTGACGAGCTTTATTCTGTGTACCTATTTATCGAAATTGATAATAAATTTAATAAGTTATCCTATCATTTTTTTTCATCAAAAGGCATGAAAAATAATGTGTTTTTATGAATTTTTCATGAATTCGACTCTAGTTAGCTTTCATTTCCTAGTCTAAAATCATCCAAAGAGGATCAAATCAATTTTTAGTTCTAATTAGATTTTATATGAGTTATTAGTAAATCTTTTCGAGAATTGTATTAAAACTAAACTCGCTTTATTTAAGCTCAATTAATTTTGAATTTTTTTTTGATATTTAGAAAATTAAAAATAATTTTTATTTTTTTATACTTTGATATTTTGAAATTAACCTTCGAATTTTTTTTTGACTAATGAAAATTCTAAATGTTAATTTTTTAATTTTTATGCTTCTGATGTCTAATTCCTTTTATCATAAATTATATATTTATATTGAGAAATTTTCTTAATTTCTTATTTAATTTTTTTGATTTTCACTATTTTTTTAAAAAAATGAATTTCGCATCTGAATATGTGTTGTCAAAGCAAAAACATACCAAATCTGAAAAAGATGAGCATTTTTTTCAACCAGACACAAATGTCATTTCGGCCACTTTTGATCATCTGGTAGATACTCAAAATACGCATGCTGGTGAGGCGCTTTACTGTTCCAAATGCACTGCAGTTCTTTCAAAACACAGCAAAATATCGGACATCGAAAACGATGCCAAAAAGCTTTGGACATGTGAATTCTGTAATTTCGGAAATGTGATTTTTGTTGAATCTGATGAAATTCCAAACCAAGAAGAAGTAACTTATTTAATTGAGTCGGACCATAAAGCTTCAGCAACAAATACTAATTCGGAATCAAATTATATTGTCTATTGCATCGATGTATCTGGCTCGATGTCAGTTACTACTCCGGTCCAAGCTAATTTCAGCCTACCAACTGACCAAAGAAGAGAAGAATCGTTCAGAATGTTTGCTGGTAATGACTTTTCTTCACAATCTAGATCTAGAGTTAGACATATAACAAGATTAGAGGCAAAATTATTTTTATTTAAATTAATTTATTTTCATTTAAATTAATTTAGGCAGTTCAAGTTGCAATCGATGATAATTTAGATAAACTTGAGAAGACTAGTCCGGAAAAAAAGATTGGACTTGTTACTTTCAATCATATGGTTTCGGTCATTGGTGACGGAAAGATTAATCAAATAAACATGGAAAACGAGCATTTAGAATCGAAAAATGAAATAAAATGTGCAGTTGATCAAACACCAGACTTAGATTCTCTGGCTAACTGCAAAAGTCTTCTCAGACAGAAGCTTTTAGAGTAAAATTGCTTAAATTATGCTTATGGGTTTAATTTAATTTGGTTAAAGTCTTGAAGAAGGTGGTGCGACAGCCTTGGGCCCAGCTTTGTATTATTCTATCTTGTTGGCAAGCAGAAAGTCTGGTAGTCAGGTTATATTATGCACTGATGGCTTGGCAAATAAAGGAATTGGATCTTTGGAAGATGATAATGAAGAAGAAATCAATCAATTTTATAATGAAGTTTCTGAATTAGCATTAACTTATGGGTAATGAGACAAATCTTAGAGATTGGAAAATTATATTTTATTTCAAAAAGGGTTTCTGTTTCTGTTATAACAATAGAGGGAACTTCATGTAAACTCGGTTTATTGGGAGAAATAGCAAGCAAAACTGGTGGATTGGTATTTTTTATCTACCAGAAACCAAAAAAAATAGTCAAATATTTATTTAAAGGTAAATGTTGTAAATCCGATCAATCTAAAGGAACAATTTTCGAATATTCTAGAGGACCGAATCATAGCAACCAATGTTATAGCTGAACTTATTTTGCCTAAAGAATTGTAATATAAATTAAATTTTTTTTTTTTTTTTAAATATTTATTTAAAAATAGATACATTAAAGACCATGAGAATTTTGATAATCGTCAGAGTACTGTTAAAAAACAGGTATTTTTTAATTGTTAGTTATAAATTATTTGTTTAATTTTGTACAAGATTGGAAATGTAACAAAAGAAACTGAATTAACTTTTGAGTTTAGCGTCAGAGATGGTATATGATTGTAATTATTTTCCTAAAGCTAACCTTCAATTTAGTTGTGGATATCAAAAGCCAGCAACTTCCATTTCAACTTAAGATCTCGTACAATAGTCTGAATGGGGCAACATTATTGAGAGTTTTAACAAAAATTAAACAGCTAACAGATAATCAAGATTTAGCAGAAGAGTGTAAAAATATTAAACTTTATCAAAATTAATAAATTAAGATGTTGTAAATCTAAAAGCTTGCAATCGAGCAATTTTAGCCACCAATGCAATACAAATTCAAGGAAGATTATTGCAAAAAAACCCTAACAAGGCCAATCTGGGTCATTATTCTGAATATGTTACCAAAGTGTAATTTAAAATAATATTTTATCTTTTTGGAATTAGTGGCTTTTTTTGTTAAGGCGTACCAAAAAAAATGACTTTTTTTCCGCTGACGCCTATTCAATGTACCAAACTGATCTTTCTCAAACAATAAATTCAGCACAGACAATGGTAAAAGAAAATGCTAAACAAGCTTACCAAAGATTGAACGACAAGGATGCATCAAAACTCTACAATTTGCAGAGAATAAATGCCAAAGATCTTTTGAATAAAAAGAAATCATAATTTTTATAATAAATATTAACAAGTTCGCTTTATATTACGCTTTCAATGCTAAATTTGAATTGCTTAAAAAAGGATCAGCATTTTTAAAATCGATTACCTTATATTTTTTTTTTAATTTCTAGCCATTTTAAAATGTTTTCTAAGGTTCTGATATTTAAAGACTTGTTTTTATTTTATAATTTTTTTTTCGAAGTTTTATCAAATCTGAAAAAATAAAAATAATATCCATTGAATTAATTTTCAAAATTTTTTACAAATCAAAAAATTAAAAACAAAAGCATTAAAAATCACCAAATTAGTCAAAATTTTTTCATCCAAATTGCTTTTAGTCTACCGGGTCTTTATTTAGCTTGAATCATTTGAAGACATAGATCATCCTCTTCAGCATTAGACTCCGTGACTTTTTAGGAGCAAACTTTTCGTTAACGTCAGTTCCTTAATCAACATTATTTTTATCTATAAATATTTTAAAATCAAAACCCATTTATACTTGTTTCTAGTTTTATCAAATTTTGATTTATATTGTTTTTGAGAGAATATTACCTGTATTGCAGGAAAAATTAATTTCAGTCTAAAAAAATGTCGAAAATAATTAATTTCTGTCTAAGATTATTTTTTTTGTTTTATTTTATTTATCATAAGTAAATGACCAAAAATAATTAGTTTATGTCCAAATTAATAAAAAATTTCTAAAAATTTTATTGTTTAATCAAACATTTTTTTGCATTAGCTTTTCGACCTGGCTTAGCTTTTGGAGCAATAGGATCCTTGTTGTATTTTATAGGCATCTCTATAAATTTTTGATTAAAAGCTAATGCGATTATGTGAAAACAAAAATACTTTTTTAAAAAGGAACTACAAGAACAACTTTTATTCACCCAATTTTCTCTATCTAGTTCTTTAGTGTCGATATCGCAAGATCATTTTAAAATTTAGATGATTTAATTAATATTTAGAGGTTATTTTTAAAGTAATCTCGAAGCCTTTTCACTAAATCCACTTTTTTGCCAGAATAAGATAGCTTTAATCTCTTACACTTTTTACGTAAGTCGACTATCTTTCAGTTATGATCAAAACTATTAATTTTTGTACGAAATAAATTATTTTTATCATAAGGTAATAAGAATAAGTAAAAAAAAATAATTTAGACAGAAAATAATTATTTTAGTGCAAAACTAAGTTTTTATTCTTATTAGCCAAGAAATTTCCTGCCTAAAAAAAAATTTTTTTTTTTTGACATTAACTACCGTAAACTCGTGACCATTACTCTTGGAACAATGTCAAAATTTGGGTTTATTCCATACGGAACTAATACCATCGAAACCATGCTATAAAATTTTTTTATTTTTTTTAGAATAAACCTTGACGTCTGACTTTAAACTAAGAGTAAATGGAAATTAAACTTACTTCTAATTTTTGTATTTATTCTAAGAGTAAAAGTTAAATTCGATTAAAAATTAAAAATTAAAATTAAATTAAAAATTAAAAAATTCGATTTAATAACCAAAAAAAACTGTATAAAAACATTTATTTTTTATTTTGCCTAATATTTTTACCATTTTCGTCAAAAGTTAGCCTTTTTTACCACTTTTCTTTGGTTTTAATTGATTTGATTAAGTTTCGATATTGGAAGTTATTGAAATTTGGGATTTGGCTTGGTTGGTCTGAAGGTTCAATTCCCTAAGAGAATTCCCTAAAGTTTAATTTTTATTTTTTTTAATTTCGAATTTAACTCTATAATTTTTTAAGTTTATTACAAAATAAATTTGAAATTTTTCTAAGAACAAAAAGTAATTATTTGTGCAATACAGGTAATTACATCCATTGTTTTTTAATTAAAATTTATAAAACATATTTTATAAAACCTTCATAAAAATCTTTAGAGCCTAGAATCTCTTCAAAATTTTGTTGACTGAGTTGGTGGTTGGTGTAAAATATTTAATGCTTTAAAATTATAATACATATTCGAAAAATTATTTTTATACTAAAGTTTAAAATATAAAATAAGTAATGAAACCTATTAAACGAATATAACATTTGAATCAATTTTCGATTATATTTTGAGAATATTAATCTAATACTCAGTTTTATTTTAAACTTTTATTTTAATCAAAGTCAAAGTTAAACTTTAATTAGGACTTAAAATTTTTATTTATTGTAAAATATATAAATAAATTGTTATTGTGGTTTTTCGAAATAAAAAAAAATTTGATATTTTTTAAAATTTGCTTGATAATTCAAAAATAATATTTAAAAAGTCTAAGTCAACTTTGACTTTTGCGGAATTATTTAATTTTTGACTTTTGACCAACTCTGGTAAATTTATCTTAAAATTTAGATACACAGAAAATTTTGGAAATTTAATTTAATGGATGGATCTTAGTAGAATCGAAAATTACTAGAAATATTTAAATTTTTTTAAAAAGGAAAAATTTCAAAGATCTTAGTTTTTGGCAGTTTTTGATGATTTTGTTTATTGAATTATGAATTTTTTTGACCCGAGTTCATGAAAAAAAATTTTTCCCCTAATTTTACGTAAATTTCATGAAAAATATTTAATTATAAAATTAATTTTGATTTAATTCTGTTAGAACAATAAAAATGAAACAAAAACAAAATCGATTAAAAAAAACATCTCCATCCGAAAGAATTCGTATCAGTACCAACTATTCCGCTTCATGGATTCAATATGAGTTTTTATGCTACAAGACAATCATTTAAAATTGCCAATGAAGACGTATATTACATTGATTGTAAAAAACTAACTTCTAAAGACGATTTTCAAATTCAACTGAGACACTACAAAAGGCACATCCCTACATGTAGTTGGGGTAATCATGATTATTATGTTGAGTGTATCTCAAAAATATGGACAGTTGAAATGAACTTTAATAATTGGATGCTGAGTAAGTGCTCATGTAGTAAATATTTTTTTTGTAAACATTTGGTATTTTTGGTATTAGATTTAATTTGTGCAAAGTGCCCCCTCAAGCTAAAAGTGTCCCACTTAATGCAAAATTAAAAAGTGGACGCCCAGTTAAAGCTCTCCCTGCTCTTGTTCATCAAAAATAATTTTTTTATTTTGTCTTGTTTTATTCTTTTTGTTTTCGATTCATTCCAGAGTTGTTTAAAAGTCCCAAAAAAAAGTGCAAGTCATTAAAAAAAAAGGTCGGATCCAGAATTTTTTTTTAAAATTTGCTAGATCAGACTTCATATCAAAAAATTTATATACTCTTGGGTTGCCTAATGCAATAGATTTGCCATATATCAGAATTTTGTTGCAATTTTAGCATAAATTTCTTCTTCAGTACTCAAAATTTTAAAGCCTGGACTTGACCTTTTGAATGAAAATTTAAAAAATAAATCTAAAGAATTATTTAAAAAACTATTTATTTAATTTTAAAATTTAAAATTTAATTTGACTTTTAAACAACCCTGATTCATTCAATGATAAAATTAAAAAAAATTATTTTGAGATTTTTGATAAATCTCAAAATAATTTTATTTTCTGTTTCACTTTTATTTTTTTTGTTCTAAAATTAATTCGTTTTGTTTTTATATAAATATATTCTGTTTTTCATTAAATCCTAGCCATTAATTTTATTTCAAAGAAATATATTTACAATTAAAATTACAAAAATCTAGATAATTGCTGATATGACCTTCATTTCAAAATGATTTTTAGTTAACATTAAAAGATAAATAAACATTTGATAGAACAGTATGAATTCGATAAAAGAAGATTTTTATTAAGAGAATTTTACTAAAGGACTGAGTTTCTTGATCTTGATTATTTGAAATAAATTATTTTCTTAACTTTTCCTAAATATTTGATTTTTTTTTATAGGATTTCCAAGACGATATTTTAGGTTAATTATACTAAAATTTTGTTAAATCATCATACCAAATCACCAATTTAGCTAGGAGCAGACTGTTTTGGCTTATCAAATACTCAAATTAATATTTATCAGTTACCATAGATGGGATCCTACTGTTTCCCATCTTCGCAAGTCTAGATTGCTAGCTTGTTGTAATTTATATTATTATTATTATTATCATTAATTTTGATTAAAAATGAGTTCTACAAATTGTTGAAAAATTGAAAAAGTTTTTTGTAAGGAATGAAAAGCATTTATTTATTTCTTATATACTTTCAATTTTGTAACAGAAAACATAAATTTTAAAACTAAGTAAAAGAAAATAGAACCAACTCTGTTTTTTTCATTTTGCTTGATGGTTTCTGACAATTTTTCCCAACATTATTTTAAAGTTTAAACTGAAATTGGATTGTTGAAGTTATGATTTTTTTTCCTAAAAAATATTCCTTTGATTATTTAAAGTAAAAATATTGCAAGACATGAATAAATTAATTAAGAAAAAATATCAATTAATTAATTAATTAAAATAAATTTTAAATAATACTATTTGAAATAATCAGTAATAATAGTTAATTATTTTCGTTATAACTCAAAATTAAAGTTAAATTATAATTAAATTATTTTTTAATATGAAATATTATACTTAAATTCAATCTTGATGAAATTCAGCTGCTTAAAATATTTCAAGAATTAAAATTTTGCTTAAACGATCTATCAAGAATATGAAATTATTCAGCTTGGAATATTTGAATTCTGTTTTAACCTGATAATTATTTTTTTTTCTCAGAGCGCTTTAATGGTTAAAAAAGTTTTTTAAGTGTTGATTAAAGATATGGAAACTAAACAGGATAATGATTACTGAGATTTGTTTCTTATTCCGATTTAAAAACATAAAATTGTTTCTATCTAATTTACTTTTTTGTTGGTGAAAAAAGTTTTTTTATTTTAAAACATATGATAACTCGTGATCTAGTGTTAACACACTAAATATGATCATTAACAACAGATTATTCAACTAAAAATTAATCGCTATTGTTTGATTTTAAGATCAAATTTAAAATCGCTAAATTAAACATGATAAATAATTTCATCACTTAGTAATCTATTTTTTTAGTCTGCATTTATCTTTATTTTTAATTTAGATATTAAGGTGCTTGAATTTCAGACTGAATACCGGGAGAATTTAGAAAAATAATTCTAAAAACATGTGCTAAAACTTGTGTTAATAACAAGATTAGATTTACTTCCCTTCTCTTTAGGTATTGCATATAAACTTCAGTTTTATAAAAGATTTATTTTATTTTATTCGATAAAACTTATTTAAATTGAAACAATATGCTGGAAATTTTTTCATAAAAAATTAAGTGTACCCTGAAATTTTTAATTAAAATTTTTTTATTGTTTAGACAAATAAGTGAGAGCAATAGAATATTTAAACTGAACTTTACTTATTAAGGAATTAATGTTTTGTTGGAACAATCTATTAGGTCTGATAAAAAGAAGCAAATTAATTTATGAACGTACAATTAAGCAAAAACTGCTCTACTGAAATCCGGCATATTAGTGAAATATTCCGCTAAATTTTCTATATTGTTTAGATTGCTCACAATTGTAGTACTAAATTTAAAGTCTTATTTTTCTAAATCTCAAAAGTATTGTAGAAATCTATTATTTCTTGTTTAATATCATAAATCAATAGACTTAAATACATAAATTGTTTGTTGGATAAATAGTTGGAAATTCTTTCTAGTCTCAAAGTAAAGAATTAGATCTATAATTATGTATAATTTACATCTAATTTGGGCTCTGACAGGAAATACCATGATATGATAGCAATAAATTATAAAATCTCTTCTAACCACATTTTTCATATTATTTCGCCAGATTTTGAATTATTTTCAAATTAATCATCAATAGCTTTAGATATTTACTATTTCATTTTTCATCATTTAAAAAATCAGCATTAATCAATAGCTCTTTATTAAGTCGACTATTTTCTTTAAAATTACTTATTTTTAAAATTAAATCAATTAATAATGTTTATTTTTTCGAGAGAATGTATCTCGTAAGTCGAAATACACTTTTGAACATATTCAATGCAGGTTTTTTGCTTTACACTCGAACATATTTTCATGTAGAGAGTTTGATTGTGAACATGAAGATAAAGAGTTTGAGCATATGCAAAAATAATTAAAATTTTCGAAGATAAGCAAATTTGAAGAGAATTTTAGAGATAATAATATTACCTTTTATTTATTGAAATTATTTAGCCTTCAATACGGAGAAATAAAATTTTAAAAATTGTAATTTTTTGGTATGCAAAATGATAAAAAGAAGTAAAATTTGGAAAATTGAAATTTTAATTAATTACACGTAAATCAGAAAGGAATCTTTTGAATAGAGATAAATAATTTAATAAAGATTTGATCACTAGTTTTAATGGCATGCCTTATAACAGAAATACGAACATTAGTCTTTGTCTTTTTCTTAAGAGAATATTTTGATTTTAAAAAATTTTAATTGTTTTTTATAATGGAAGCAATGATTTTATCAAATCCACTTTTGGATGATTTTAAATATTTTTAAATATTTTAATTAAATTATAATCATATCATAAATTAAAATTTTGTTTAATTTCTGGTAGATTTTTGGTGAACACTAAGGCATAGTAATTCAAGCAATTAGGTATTTCATAAAATAAAATGGAACATATGATTTTGTGTTTTCTTAGCTGATTATGTTGAATTTATATTCGAAATTTATATTCAAAAATTTTCAAGAATGAAATGTGTATTTTTTATAGTATTTTTTATTGTTTTTTATAGTCAATTTAGAGCATGAATCATTCCTTTTTTCTTTAATAAAACTCTAGTTGAGAAGATAAATAAAATAAATTAATTTTTTAATTTGGATTTTTTTTCGGAAACCCTTAGCAAACAGATCAAAATAATCAAACAGATCGATTTTTTTGCAGCAAACAAGTCATGAAGATAAAAATATAAATATACCAAAATCAATTTTTAGCTCACATCGTTTTTTTTTTTCTTCTAACTAAGCAAACAAAAATACAATTTTAAAATAATTTTGAAATTTTCCTAATGAAAATTTAAGAAGCAAAAAAATATATTTTTTTTGTAAAAAATTAGTCATTTTCCATTAATTTTCAAATCTTGAATATTTTTTAATTGCAGATGACTTAAATTTTTTTTGAGGAAAAATTTTAGCCTCCATAATATTAAGAAAAAAAAAGTATAAATTTAATTAATAGGAACTTGTACTCAAAATCATTTAATTTGAAAAAAAATTGATTTAAAACTTTTAAATATTTGAAATAGTTTAAATTTGAATCTTTTTAGCATAAGAATTAATTTTAAAAATATCAAAGAATTGCCAATATTTGTCGTTCTTTATAAAAGATAATTAAAAAAAGGCTTTTTATTAAATTGCTGATGATTTCTTTCCTTTTCTTCAAAATCAAAAGAAAAAAATATCGTGAAAAATATTTATTTTAGGAATTTAATGCAAGAAATAAACGATAAACAGATACAAATAATACAAAAATATATACATATAGCTATATTGTTTATTCACTGGCTTTAGAAACCCAAGTCAACTGGGAAAAGAAGACTTTGCTTAATTAAGACTTTATTTTAGAATTATTTTTAATTATTATAAGATGAGAGTAGATCATTTTGGATATTAGAATAAATCAAAGTCAATGCAAAATATGAAAAAGATTAAATTTAAAATTGGTTTCAACGCCAAAATAAACCGGTTCATTAACTGCTATTTGTTCAATGTTGATTTTATTGCGTCTGTTCTCGTATTTTTGCTGCTGGTAAATATGGCTGATGCAAAGATTGGCAAGAATTCATTTTCAAAAAAACAATCTGCTGCATTCTCCTCTATGTACGGACCTAGATACCAGTCTGATCAATACGCAAGAAGCGATTGCAACGAATTAGATTGTGAGTAGAATTCTATCAAATTTCCTTATCAAATTTTCAATGCTTATTTACGAATCTAATGGAATTTTCTGTTTTAAGATTCATTTCATTAAAAAATAAAGCAAGTTTTCGATACTTATGATTCAGGATAATAAATCAGAATTTTTAGTCATCCTTGCTGTTTAATATCGATTGATCCTAGCACTCAAAAAGTTTCCTCTCATTCAATTAAGTCTAAAAAATTTATTAAAAAACTCTCTTCATAAAACAAATTAGTTTAATAAATCATCTTTAAAGAGACTTTAAAATGAGCAGTTTTAAATTAAGCTTGTCAGTTTTAATGCTAGTATTTTTGAAAACAACACTTGGAAAAGGAGTCTTTAAAGTGTCTAAGACTAATTTGGGAAAATCAGATCCATGGTTTAAAAAATCCAGAACTTGGAATCAATTTGATTTTGAGTCTCAATTTATCAATTTTGATCGTAATAAATTTTAAAAGAGAGGTTGTGCATTTAACTATAGATAATTCGAGGCTTCGTACATGATCCAGAAAAAATTTCTCTCTATTCAAATTAACAATGACCAGAAGATAATATTATTATGTATTTATTTTTTTGTCTGTTTTACTTTAAATGCTTAAGAAAAGTTAAGCAAAAAACTTAGTTATCCAGAAAAATCATTTAAAATTTATTTTTCCAAAAATGTCTGTGAAAAAGCTAAATCAGAAACCTGATTTTGAAAAATTTTAGAATTTAAACTATTTTTTTCATAGACATTATAGAAAAATTAAATCAAAATAATTTTGTTTTACTTTGGTTCACTTTAATAATTTTTATTGACTCAACTCTGGCTGTTATTCCAGTTTAGCAAGTTGATCCAACTATTAAGCAAGATTTCAACAGGACTGCTAGAACATCCCCTCTTTCACCGCCATATCCAAATTTTATGATTTACTATTTAAAATTAATTAAATAATTAATTAATTACTCAAATATCAAATTAAATTTTAGAAAATTTGAATTTTTTTAAAATTAAAAATTTATGCTAAATAATGAAAATAAAAAGGGTATTTTTTAATGTTCAAACAATACCAAACAAATAGGGGCTTAAAGGTGAAAAATGCATTTCTCTAAAATGAATTCACAAACCAAATGACAAAATGTGCATGGTTAAATTCACAACCTGTTTTTTTGCTCTTAAATATCAAAAAAAATTTCACATTTTTTTTAAGATGGCCTGTTGAATTCTGATGAAAGCATACTCAGAGCGTATTTGTTGTCAAACTATTCGCCTGACGTGCGGCCTGTAATCAATGCATCTTCTGTTACCTTCGTTAATATTACATTGACCATTATTCAAATTATGGACCTGGTAGATTATTTTATTTATTTAAACTTAATATGTTTTTTGAAAATTTAAAGGACGAACAAAATCAAGTTATGATCACAAACGCTCAAATAGCTCTGGTAAACTTTAAAATTTTTTTTTCTTAATTAATTTGAAAAATTAGAAATGGTTTGATCAGCATTTAATTTGGGACCCGGAAGAATTTAGTAATCAGACACGAATAGTTCTTTCATCAAAAGATATTTGGACTCCAGGTTTTTTATTTGATTAGTTTTTTTATTAGATTTAAATTTAAAAATAAATTAGACATTGTTTTGTTCAACAGTGCTGATGTGGCTTATTCAACACAAAGAGATAATTACTTAATTGATGTAAAGTCTGATGGAAGTGTGTTTTGGATGTGTAAGTTTTATTAATTTTTTATTTTAAATGTTAAAGCAAAATTATTTAGTTCCGGACATTCTCAGAAGCTATTGTCGGGTCAACATAAAATATTTTCCTTTTGACAAGTATCTAGACATTGATTTAAAATCGATTTTATTTAAAAAAGATTTTTTAAGGCAAAATTGTACGCTGGAACTTCAATCTTGGTCTAGAAGCAAAAAAGAAGTGATTGTTTACTACAATAACGAAAAGCCTTATCTAAATCATTCATTCATCCATACCGAATGGAAGTTGTTGAACATAAGTGTCTTGGCTAATGAACAAAACGACTTTGTATGGCTGGAGTTTACACTTTTCCTTCAAAGAAATCATGCCTTTTATGGTTGGTAAAATTTGAAAAAAATAAGAATTTTTTGCAAAATATTCTATAGAATAAAATTGTGAATTAATTAAATAATCAACTTGCTAAAAATTCATACAAAGTTAGCATGAAAAAAATAAAAATTTTATTTTAAAGTAAATCATATGATTTTTCCATTCACAATCCTCTCAAGTTTAAGTAATTTTTAATTTTTTCAATAATTAAAAAAAATAATAATTATTTCTTTTTCTAGCTTTATTCGTATTTTGGCTGCCACCAGATTCAGGAGGTAATTTTTTTCTATATATTTTTTCGTATACAAATAAAATTTTAAATTAAGAAAAAATTACATTAACTATAACAATTTTGTTGGCTTTGACAGTTTTTTTGCAATTGATAACAGAATATACTCCTAAAGCATCTAAATCATTGCCCATAATAGGCCTTTACTTTAATGTGAATTTAATTTTGGTCCTGATATCAGTAATTTTGACCATAATTGTTCTAAACTTCCATTTTCGCGGTCCAAAAAAACAAAGAGTTCCCAAATGGATGAGAAAATACATAATTGGATACTTGGGTCGAGTTTTTTGCTTTTGCCACGAGAGCAATGCATATTTCCGAGCGCAGAAAGACCATCCGACTGACAAAATCCAAGTCAGAAAAATTAATAGAGATGAACTTCCAATGTTTATTAAAAGCAAAGAGAACGATTTACTAAACCAAGAGATCAACGAGTTTGATTTTACCAGCAAATCCGAACCAGCTTATTTGAAACACAACCGAGAGCGTGTCACAGATGACAACCAGAATTCCTTCACTAAAGCTAATAATTTACCAAACCAAGCCAGAAACTCGTACGAGTTTTTAAATCCTAAAACAAGTGAAGTGCCTTTTAGCGAAGAAATAAGCAAAAATTTGGAAAAAATGCTCATTAAACTTCAAAAATCATTTGATCCGTTCAAATTGCAGGACGAAAATTTAAAATTTTCAATTCTTAAAGAAATCCTCGAGTGCCAAAGGTTGCTTTTGACAGCTAATTTGGCAAGCAAAAAAGAGAAAGCTATTACAGTTAATGAAATCTATGACGAGTGGAAAATTTTAGCCATGATTGTTGACAGAATTTGCTTTTTTGTTTATCTATCTGCTTTATTAATGAGTTCGGTATTGTTCCTTTATTCTGAACAAAATGGTGGTGATGAATATTAACAAATTTGACTAAAGTTTAAGTTTGATTTTTATTTTTTAAAGAAAATGTAAATAAACACTTACAAAATATTTTTTTTCAATGACGTCTTTATTAAGATTAATTAAAAGAGTATTTGTAGAGGTATTAGTAATATGAAAAAAATTCAATTTAAAAAAATTTATTTTTAGGTTGGTTCAGTTTAATTTTAGAATCATAAAAATCACAATATACCAAAGCCATGTTTTTCTTAAAATTTTACTTGAACTATTTCCCAAAAGCTGGTTGTTGCACATCGTTTTTTCACAACATTCGAAAATTTGCTTTGATACGCTTCCAAATAAATTTCCGCCACTGCATATTTTTTTGTCAACACAACCTCTAATGTAGAATGTTCCAATTTTTGAAGTCTAAAATAAAAATTTAAAAATCAAAACTTAAAATTTGAAATTCCTTCTCACAAAGCATTCTTGGCTAGGTTCACACACTTCATATTCTAACATGCTTGTTTTTTCACAAGTATCATTAAATAGATTCAAATTGTCCAAAATGTTTGATGTTATATTAAATAGATGCTTATTGCAATGGTAACAAATGACCGAATCTTTTAAAATTAGATTTGTCTGGCTAGTTAAGTCTAGTGGTAGATTAGTTGACAATTCTCTGGTTTTTAAGTTTGAGTTGACTAAATTTTCGACCATTTTATTGCTTTGGTTCGACATGTTTTGTTGGTACTTTTTCAAAATTTTTAAAAATTCTTCATCAAATTCAAAAAATCCTTTGCTGGTGTTTACCGTAACAAAGCAATTAGAAAATCTCAAAAGTGCTAATTAAATTACTTAAAATAAAACAAAAAATGACCATGTTTAAAAATACCTATAAGAATTAAAAATAAATTTTGTTTTGGTAAATTCATTTGTTAAATTTTGTTTCTTTATTTAAATTGAGCTTTTTCTTTATTTCAAAACTCAGTTATATATTATTTCTTTGAGCATCAAATTTTAAGAAAATATGACACCATTTTTATTAGAAAAATAAATTGAAATAAAAATTTCAATTTTAAAAAGTTATTTTAAAACACATATAAACATATATAATTTATCGAGATCTTTAGGAGGATTTTGCGAAGCGAGCATTTTTCATATTCATATTTTTTTTCTAGAAAAAATCAAATTTTCTTGAGCTGTTTAATAAAATTTTCAGTTTTTATTCAAATGTTATATGATACAAAGTATTATTTGTCAAATGCTAATAATCAATTTTTATTTAGATAATTTACTTATTATCTAAAGCAAAAAAAAAAACTTTAAATTTTTAATTATTAATTATTGACTTTTTTATATCTTTTGACTGAAGTAAATTTAATTTGGAACCGCGCATATATTTTAAATCGTTGCATTAATATCTAAAAATAAAAAAATTCTAATTAAAAATAATTTCAGTTTTAATCGTCCTCTAAGGTACTCTGAAAAATAAAAATTTTAGTTAAGCTTAAACATAAAATAATAAAAAAATCAAATAGATGAAAGTTTTAAATTAAGTTATTTTTTAGATTAAAAGCTATTTAAAAGAACAAATCAGGATATCATTTAAGCAAAAAAAGATTCATGATTTAGATAACAAACATGTCATCTTGGCTAAATTCAATCTTTTTCATAGAAAACTCAATTATAAATCACAATATCGAGTTCGGCTTCCTATTTAATTATTCAAGCAATCATTTTGATAAAGATGACATAAATCTTAAAAAAAAAAATATGTCAAACGGAACAAATAAGAAAATTTCAGTAAATATTTGAAATATCTACAGTTCTAATAAATTAGAAAATTCTATTAGCTATCAAATTTTTTGCAACAGCTTAAAGTAAGTTTTTCTTCTAACATAATAATAAATTATTTATTCTGTTTACATTTTACATTTTAGTTCCCAAGTTTTTAGTCGAATGAATATATTTCTTATCCTGGTTCAGATATAGGATATTAGAGTTCGCTCTGTTGAATTCGTTTGTAAATACTAATTATTTTTTTTTGATTAAATTATTTAGCCCAATTTAAGAAATGTAGATTCAATTTATTTTGTTGAAATCGCTCAAAAACTATTTAAAAACAATTGATTTAAAGAGTACTAACAAAATGTTAATCATATCAGCATTTTTTTTTACTATTTTCTTACGTGAATATCACTTCAGCATTGGTCAATTCAGCATAAGTGCGCCGTCCCGAGATAAACAAATAGATTTTGATAGTTTTAAATTTTACAGTAATGATGATGATAACTTTTCAATAAGTAAATATTTATTTTCTTTTTTATTTTATAAATCAAAATATTAAATTGAAGCTTTTGAAATTTAATGCAGAGACATATTTTCATGTAAAGCAAACCATGTTTAGCCATAAGCAAGTGTTTTACATAACTGTGCATTTTCAAAATTTTTGCAGATTTTTGCAGATATAAAAAATTAAGTTGAACTTAAAATACTAACAATTGCTTAAAATTTAATTATATATTTAAAAAAAAAATTAAATAAACCTTTTTTTTAAATAATGACCATGATCATGATCATTTACTTGATTTTTGTTTCAAGATAAAAATATGGACTTAAATCAATTTTCCGATTTGAATTCAGATGAAAGCAAGCTTAGGCAATATATGATGACCAATTATGCACCAGATATTCGGCCAGTAGCAAATGCAAGCTCGGTTACTTATGTCAACATTACATTGTCTAATTTACAGATAATGAATTTAGTAAGTTAATGTATATAAATAAAAAGTCATGTTAACTGGATGTCTAATTTAATTTTTATTAAAGAGATAAAAAAAATTGTAAAGAAAATTAATATTTTGTAATGAGCCTAGTCGACATGACTTAAATTAAATTAAATTAAATTAATAATAAAGTTTATTAAAGGATGAACAAAATCAAGTAATGGTCGCTAGTGCTCAAATAATTCTAGTAAAAATTAATATTAAAATATTTTATTTTTGATAAAATATTTATTTAGCAATGGCATGATGAATTTCTTCAATGGGATCCTTTGGAATACATGAATCAAACTAATTTGGCATTTACTGCAAGAGATGTGTGGACACCAGGTTTTTTTAAATTACATTTTAATCAAAAATAATTATACTTTCTCTTCAATTTTCATTTATTAAAAATTTAGACATTGTTTTATTCAACAGTGCTGATATTGCCTATTCTACTCAAAGAGATAATTATCTTCTAGACATTCAATATGATGGTAATGTGAGATGGATATTTCCTGATTTACTCAGAAGCTATTGTGCAGTTGACATACGATTTTTTCCTTTTGACAGGTTTGATCTATTTAAAAAAAAATTAGATAAATTTATTTTTTTTTAAGTCAAAATTGTGTTCTCGAGTTTCAGTCATGGTCGAGATCTAAGCACGAAATTTTGGTGGTCAATGACCAGGAAAATTATGGTATGAACACTACATTTATTCACACCGAGTGGAATATTGTGAACATAACCGTAAACCAAAGAGAAAAAAATGAATTTGTCTGGTTAGAATATAATCTTCATTTGAAAAGAAACTCGGCTTTTTACGGTAATTAAATAATAAAATAATTTTCTAAATATTTTTTGTTGATTAATTTTAGTAAACCACATGATTTTTCCATTTATTGTTCTCTCAAGTCTAAGTAAATTTTCTAATCTAGATATTTTCTAATTTCAAGAATAAATTTTTAAATTCTAGGCCTTTTTGTGTTTTGGCTTCCGCCAGACTCTGGAGGTAATTTTTCAATTATTTTTTTATTCAGTAAAAATTTACAATTTGATTAAATTTAAGAGAAAATAACATTGATTATCACCATTTTGCTGGCTCTGACTGTCTTCTTACAATTAATTACACAGTATACGCCAAAGGCAGCCAAATCATTGCCAATAATTGGTCTCTATTTCAATGTTAATTTAATTTTAGTTCTTATATCTGTAATTTTGACCATAATTGTACTAAACCTTCACTATCGAGGTCCAAAAAAACAAAGAGTTCCCAAATGGGTGAGAGTATACATAATTGGATACTTGGGCCAAGTGTTTTGTTTTTGCAATGAAAGCCGAAATTTTATGCTGAACGAGCTTGTAAATGAAAAAAAAGATAAAATTCTAATACCGAAAAAGAAATTAAAGAAAAATTTAAAAAATCAAAATTCTGATTCATCAAATGGGAGTAGCGATGAATATGGCTTTAGGGAAGATGGACCAAATTGTCATTATAAACTCTATTCAAACCAAAATCATGTCTATAATCTAAGCCGAAGTTGCACTTATGTAGAAATGCAAAATGAAATTGATCCAAGTAATTCAAATATTAAGCAAATTAATTCGGTTCATTCTATAACAAACCAAAAGAGCGTGACACTGACCAAGCGTGACCGAAAAAAATCTTCTAATTTCAATAATTCTAAAAATTTATACAAAAATTTGGAAAAACTGACCAGTTTTTTATGCAAATCTTTCAAAACAATCAAAATGCAGGATGAAAATTTGAGGCTTTTGCTTCTGGATGAGATTGTAGAATGTCAACACAATTTATTGATTAAAAATAAAAAATTACTAAATTCTATTAAATTGGGGCAAGAAATGAAAAAATCAAACAAATTAAAGAACATGAATAATACTCACATTTATGACGAATGGAAAGTTCTCGCAATGGTCATTGACAGAATTTGTTTTTTTATTTATCTCTCTCTTTTAATGATAAGTTCTTGTTTAATTTTTTTAAGCTCTAAATATTCTTAAACTAAATTAAATAAATTAAATTAATCTAAATTATAATTTTAATTACAATCAAACCACTTAAGTTCACCTAAGTGGAAATTCCGATAAAAATTTGCCATGAATCGAATTGCAGGAGTGAAGATATTGGAGATAAAAGTGCTGCAAAATATGTCTTTTTAAATTGAACACTAGTTTTTTTACAATCATTAATAATTTATGTTTAAAATTAATGTTTAAAAATTTTTAAACATAATTTGTTAAAAAAAGCAAAAAATCAAAAAATCATTATATTTAGAAGGGTAGATCGAATATTGATAGAAACAATACAAATGATAAGTTTTTTTGACTTTTTTTCTTTATTAATAAAGCTTTGTTGATTCTTATGCTAAAAAATTTCAATATTATCAATTTTAATTTTTAATTTTTTAAATATTTTGCTTTTCTTTAATTTTTTTTATCTCCAAGCTTTACCACCGCATAGAATTTACGCATGAATGATACAGTGCTTTTATAAAAGATGCAGACTGGGCTAAATTACGTAATTTTGCGTGAACATTAGTCGGTAAAGATATGTTATTTTACCAAAAATTACGTAAGATTACATTTAAATACGTAAATTTTATTAAAATCGTTCTAAAATTCCTACGACCTAAAAAATGAAGATTTAATAGTATCTAATGGTTCGAAAAATATAAAATTGGCTTCTTTTTCAAAATATTTAATTAATTTTATTATGAAAAATTTTATAAAAATCAACATTTCTTACTAAGTAAAATAAAAATTTTTTGGTAAAATTTTGTAATAAAAATATAAATCATTGAAAAATTTCGAAATTTTCCCGGACCTTCGAAAAAAGTTTAATTCAAACAGTTTCAAAATTACTTAATATGAAAAAATTTTAAGCGAAAAATTTTGTCAATTACAGAATTTTTGTAATCAATAAAAATTTTAAAATAATATGAGTTTTTAATATACTGATCATTCAGTAATTAAAAAAAGATCAGTTTTTGACCAACATACACCGTTTTTTAAATTCACATTAAAATAAAGATTAGAAAGGATCTAAAAATTAAGAATATGTTTTACAATTTTAATTGATGAAATGTTTTTAGATAGTTTCAGGATTCGATTTGTTAGGTGGTGATTAAAGTTTGAAAAATTGAACTTTGTTTCAAACTTTGTTCTTTATTTTTTAATAAAATTTCACACTTGTAATAATAAAATCAGGAAATAATTTTAATTTTTTTTAATTGAAGACAAAAGATCAATGGTCTTTTTAAAAATTACTTATAATCGAATTTTAACTGTTAATGACTATATTTATTTAGAAAATCTTTAAGATCAAAAAAGTACTTAATATTCTCCTTAGCAAGAAAAGGATACAAAATTAGACAAAAAGATGTTAAGTTTTAAAAAAAGCTCATTGTCAGTTCATGAATTTTTGGTATTTTAATATGTCATTTTGATTTACCAAAAAAATAAGTATCTCATCGGACTTTTTATGTTGTTATTTAAATCATTTAATTTCGTAGTCTAAAAGTTTTAAGTTAGAAGAATTTATAAAAAATAATATAAATTAAATCCCTAATAAATTTTTGTTTTCATTTAAGCATAATTTTTATGGGATACTTTTTATAAATAGGAAGACAACTTAACTGGGTTACCATTCTTTTTTAATTAAAAAATCAAAACTTAGTAAAATTTAAAATTTTTTTTTCAATTAATTTTTTTAATTGATTTTAAGATAAAAAATGAAAATTCTGTAAGTCGTGATATTTATGTTTATTGTGAATTCTTTTTTACTTTATTCCGTAAAAATAAAAATTCCTTAAGTAACAACACTTGTAAATCTAATTTGAATATCAAAAATTTTATTCATTTTGAAACTGAACTCTAGGCTTAACTAGACGTATTTATGTACTAATTAATACAATAAATTTTAAATATTTATAAATTTACAATGTGTAAAATAGATAAATTTAGAATAAAATAAATTTTTCTTAGGAATAGTCACCTAAATCTTTTTTTCCATTGTAATTTTTTTACGACTCAACAATCTACTGATAAAGTTAGTTAAGAATAATTACAGGCATGAATAAAAAAGCGAATAAAAGAATTTGTTATATTTGGTAAAATATCAAAAATAATTAAATCTAAAATATCTTTTTTAATCAATATAAATAATTTATTTTTTTGATTGACATTTTATACTTTTATATTTTTTAATTGATCTTACTGCAACTGTTCCTGTGTTCAAATATTTTAAATTATTTAATTTAATCTACTACACCAGAATGTTTAATTTACTATTTAAACATTTACTATTTAATTAAGTATTTTTATTTCCAATAAAGAAGGATTGGTGTTGCAAATTAAAAAATTTTTTTAGTGTTTGAAATAAATTATTAGATTCTTTAATTAATATTTTGCATTCTTTACTAAAAATCAAGAGACAAAATCGTCAAAAATAGTTAGAATGTATTGATTTTTTAGTTTAAAAATTCAAGAAAATCTGTTCGATAATTCTCTTAAAATATTTTACCAATTAATTAAAAAATTATTCGGTAGCTAAAAATTGTTTGATTGAGAATATTTTTATGGTATATTTTTTTATCATTTAGCCAATTTTATGTTAATCGATTACTATTAGTCTTGGTTATTAAATTTTTAGACTTGTAAAGAATTAAAAAATATTCAATTTAATTTTTTATTTTAAATATTAATTTATAAAAAACTTGGTATCTTTTTAACTAAAACTTAACTTGACGTACTAATTCATTAGATTATATTGAATTATTGACAAGGAACTCTTCTAGAAATAAAAACTTATAAAACATATTTTCAATTATGTTTCTACCAAAGCGAAAAAAAGCAATTTTATATTTGTATAATTTTCGTTAATTATTGAATTAATATTGAAAATTTTAAATTAAATATAATTAATCTAGAATTAAATGAAGCTTTTACGTTAAATTTATTTAACAGATTAAATTAATGAATATTAATTTTTAAAACTTATTATTTTTTTGATTAGAATAATATCATTAATTTTTTAATTTTTTTTCTAATAATTTCAATAATAAATATTATAATTATTTTTATTTAAAAACTAGAAAAAAGTTTAAAAATGTTTTTTTTTACAAAATTTTACGGTGAGATGTATTTTAATCGATAAAAAAAAATAACAATTTAAACACACATAATTTAAAAATAATAAAAAATACAAGCTATAGGTAAGTTTAGGGAGAGATTAGTTATCTTTAGAATTTTTTTCGTTCATAAAAGATAACTTTTGTGAATCAGAAAGAAACTGCAAATTTGACTTGGAAGACGAAAAAGAATTTTGATATGCACCGGCAATCACAGCCAGATTAGACAAAACAAAATCCAGTGGATTAGCTCTGACCGAATTCGGCAAGTAGCTTGTCTTTTCATAGCTGTTAAAATTCTGAAAACTATTGTCATGAATTTGGTATTTGACCGTGTCGCTACCATCGCCGGTTTCATCCTTTTTATGATCTAACGAAAAAGCAGAAAAATTAGCTTTTACTAATTTTTCACTGGTAACTGGATATGGAAACTGATTGTGGTACATTTCAGTCGCTTGGCTCATTTTTTTCATTTCATTCGGCATGTGTATTAGACTTGAAATTGAATGGAATACATTTGTCTTTTTTGAATTGGGTTGATTTGCGTCAACTTGAGCCTCTTTTCTTAAATTTTCATCATCATCTATTTTGGCGTTTTTTGAGCTTGACTTTTTGGTATCAATCGAATCATTGAGTGCAGAATTTTCATTGTCTTCATCATCACCAACAGTGCTGATATCGTCTTCGAAGTCGTCGCCATCAGTCGACTCATGCTTGCCATCTTTTTTTGGATTCTTTTCGCTTTTGCGCCATTTGGCTCTTCTGTTTTGGAACCAGACCTGATAATTAACTTTAGTCAAATTTTTTTATTCAATTAAACAGAATTGTTCAACTAACTTGGACCCGAGCTTCGGTCAAGTTTATTCGCATTGCCAAATCTTCTCTGGTAAACACGTCTGGATAATGAGTCTGCTGAAACGATTTTTCCAGCTCCTCGAGCTTAAATTAAATGAAACAATTATTTAAGCGAATTTTTTTATTAAATTATTAAGTTAATTTTGATTAGAAATCTTTTCTCACCTGCTGAAGTGTGAAAGTGGTTCGATTTCTGCGCTGTTTTCTCCTACAGTTGAAAATCGATTCATCACTTGACGCTTCTGGCACACAAAAATTGCCAACTTAAAAAAAAATTAATTTTATTAATTTAAATTAAAAAAAAATAATTTTAAATACAATTCAGATATGGCAGTTGTTGACTGTTTATGTTCGGATAGTTGAAGCAAAACATTTCAAAATTTTGCTACTCAATTTCAAGAAACTTCTCTGTGACCGAAATCTAAAGTGAAAATAAAATTAAGATTTTATTTATTTGTATGTCTGTACCGAGCTAAAGCTCCTTCAGATTAAATAAAAAATAAAAAAAAATAAAAATAAAAAATTAAAATAAAGTTAAATAAAATAAAATAAAAATTAAAAACTAAAAAGTTGAGTAAAATAAAATCAAGAAATAAAAATATGAAAAAAATTTGTGATAGTTAGATTCGAATTAAGAAAAGTTTAAGAAATTTATATGATTAAATGAGCGATAATGATATTGGTATCAATTTAAATAGTTCTAGTTATCAATTGTGTTCAAATTATATCCTTTTTATATAGTTCCAAATCGAAACTTGGTTGCAATAAACAACTGCACTTGATTAATTAGTCGGTGATACTTTGGTATTTATAAAAGGAAAAAACAACTTGAAAGAAAAGTTATTAATTTAAATTTCAAATTAATCTTGTAGCGTTTGATTTAGGCTCGATTCGTAATCGATTCCCCCCAATTGAGAGCCAAGTGTATGTGTCGCTAGCAATAAAGTTAAATTATTATCTCGTTAACAAGTCAGTTAGTTAGTTAGCTAGTTATTTAGAAAAACTAGTTGAAATTGTATTAATTGCAATTAAAAAAATGAAAACATGTTTTAGATTAGCTTAAGGGCATAAACTATCTTTATTAGCTTCGAAATATAAATAACAAATAACTTTGATTAATTTTAATAAGAAAGGTTCATTGAACAATAATTGAACACAAACATACACTTCCTTCTATTTTTAAGCACTTCTCCAGACTCCTCTTAATATCATGGTTAATAAAGGAGCGAAAAAATTAAGCAAATTTGCCAATTGAGTCGTAATTTTTCGCTTTTTTGTGCTCAACTTGAATATTAAACCAAGAAAAAAAAATATAGCTATTAAATTAATTTTAATTGAATTTTTTAACGGCTTAATAAAAACTTGAAATATTTGTCTAATTGCAGTTTATTAAATGCTTTTCAATTTTAGCCGATTAGATTAAATGATTTGAAGCTTGGCCAAGCCGAATGTCACACTGTGAATTAAATTTATAAATTTAATTTTCTATTTCTATTGAAATCTAATACTTTTTATTAAGTGTTTTGTTTTAATTAATTAAAACAATTGATTTTTAATTGGCACTTTTTTAATTTCTTTTTGCTCTGAGACCCGAGAATTTTATTACAATTTTTATTTTTGTCATTTTAATTAGTTAATGAAATAACAAAAGATTGAATTATAATCTTCGACTTTTTTTCAACAAATTTTCTCGCTGCTATTCCCCCTTGGCGAAATGTACAATTTCAAAATAAATTATCATTCTTTTACTATTCTTTTTTTTTTAATTTGTCCAACCTAGCAAGCAAATATCAAAAAAAATAAACTAAAATCTCTGTTCTTTATGCAACCAAGTTCAACATTTAGATATTGATTCTTAGGTTAAATAATTTAATCAATTGAGTTTTAGATTTTAGCAAAAATTGTTTTCCCTAGATTGTTTTTCATACTGAATTTCATTATCAAGGCAGAAATTGAAATTTGAAAAATTAAGTTTTCTAAATCAACCAAGACTCTGTTTTATGATCTGTTGCAATAATAATTATCGTCAATTTTCTAATTAAGATTTCAATAAATTTTCGATATAAAATTTTTATTTTTTTTTAATCAAAAATACATTCTGAATTAATTCATTAGAAAGATATAATTACAAATTGATATATTAAATTGTAAATAATTATAGCAGCCATCACAACAACTATGACAATAAGTCTCGCAAAAAGCAAATTATTTCATTTGCAAAACTAGGCATCTAGTTTTTTTTTTTTATAGTGGATCTCATATTTCCCTAATCATTAGACTAATTAAAATTTTTATCCGGTTTAATCGGAATTTTCTAATCAATTAAAAGAAAAACTAAAAAAAATTTAAATATTTTATTAATTTTTAAAAAAGAAAAAATATCTATGCAAAATACTATTTTCTAATACATTAGCAAAATTTGTCCATTTTATTCTAGTTTTTAAATTTGGACCACAAAATTTCTTATTTTAAAATTATTTTATTTATATTAAAAATTTTTGATTAAAAATTTACCTGAAGAATTTTCAAAATGGTGCGATTTATTGTAAATCGACCCGTAAAAGTGGTTAATATAATTAAATTGGTTGTCAATAGTCAATATCTCACTCTTGGGAGTATATTTAATGTTAACCTTGTCCAAATCGTCTCTTATTTCTGAGCTGGCCAACATATCGGTATACTTAGCCAAATTTAAATGATCGATCTAGAAGTTTTTTTTTAACTTCGTTTTGAAATAGAAGATTAAAAATTACAGATAAACTAAAATAATAATCAGTTTCTTCCAATGGACACAAGAATCCTTTTCCGAACAAAGTTTCTAATTCAATTTCAGCTAGGCCTTAATTTTTAAAATCAAAAAAATTTTGAAGTAAAATTTTAGAATAAATTTTGAATTTTACCTTTCCAATCGTCATCTCGTAAATTGTTCTCCACAAAAAGAGCATGTGGTTTTTTGTTCATAAAATTTAAAATGGAATCGAGATAGTGTTTTTTAATTATTTTTGCTGTCTCCAAAACAACAATCTTAGTAAAAAAAGAGTTATTTTGATCAACTTTGAAAATTTTTTTTTTACCTTAAGGTCTTTTTCGGACAAACGAATTTTGCTCGATTGATGATTTTCAATTATTTTATTTAGGTGACTCAAACGCCTTAAATAGTTTTCAATTTTTATTGACAAATTAACTCAACTAAAATCTCACTTATTCGCTTCTTTTTCATATTTTTTGACATTTTTAGAAACGTTTTCACTCACTGAACTATATGGCTCCAAACTACTATTCAGCTCAAGAGAATATTTTTTGAACAATTGGTCAAATAGTTTTCTAATTAAATTTTTTTTAAAATCAATCTTAAAAAAATTAAATTTGCTACTTAAAATCGTTTTTAGGCTGTTCCAAAATACCATAAATATTCTTTAGATATGAATTGATAATTTTTATCTCCAAGGCAACCTCTAATGCGGCCAAGATTTGCTCAGGCTTAGCCTGTAATTACAATTTTATTTAAATGTTTTTATTTTTTTTTAATTAATTAAATTAAATACTTGAACAAAGTAATCAAGAGCTATGCCCGGACCTTGGACTCGTCTTGCGATGAAAGTATCGCAAGAGGGAATTTTTGCGTTTCGCTTAAGAACCAAAAAGAAATTAAAATTATCCCATACCCGTCTAGAAGTTGTTGTTATCAAGGAAACTTTGAGTTTTAAATGAAATTAAAAAGAGGCAAATGATCAAAAACTTTAGAAAGTACACAGAAAAACTGCTGAACTGGCAATCGGACACAGCACCAATGATGTACTTATTGCAGCTACAGGCTGGAGAAGGCCACAAATAAAAAAATCCCAAATAAAAACGCGAAAAAATCTAGCTAATCTCGGTAAGCTAGTTGAATCTAAAAAAAAATTATTTAAAAATATCTTTTTAAACATTTAGAAATAAATATTACAAGGATAATCCCAGTCCCATATTAAAATAAATAATAAATGCTGAATGATGCTAAAAATTGGAACCCTTATAAAAAAAATAACTGGTAATTATTCTATTTTTTTGAAAGTTAAAAATTGATACCAAAGTGGGGTCGTAATGCACAATGCCAATGAACCAATTGAGCATGACAAGCATAAAATTGGGTTTATTAAACTAAGACCAAGCGTTCCAAATAATCCTTTGATTATATAGTTCCAGAAAACATTAAATATTCTTTGTAAGCCTTTTCCTATCAGGCCTTTATCAGGCGTTGACTCAAATTTACTCCTAGACACTCGGATGTGATCCCACAAAGCTCTTAATCTCGAAAAGTAGCTATTGACTTTTATACTGGATTGAATTAATGTGCCCTGTTTAAATTTATAAATAATTTTTTTTGATTAATTTTAATAAAATTACTGTTCTAGGATTAACATCTTTTCCCGGATAAAAAGGTTTGATGGAAAAAAGTGCTCTAAAACTCACTGGAGAGCTGAAAGGAATCACCAGCTAAAAATATTTAAAATTGTAAAATTATTTCAAAATAAAACCATCATACCCCAAAAAGAAAGATAAAATTCAAAAAATTAATTCCAGTTCGCATGAAAAAATTCATCCATCTCCAAAAAAGATAGCTACTGCTGTTTGTATACCCAATTGATTTTTCTAAAATGTATTTTGGTGACTATTTTATTTAAAAAAATAAAATTAGAATATTTTATTTGTCATTAAAATTTTAAATACTTGATTTGTTCCAATATTTTTAACTTTGTAATTTTTCGGAAACCAGATAAATCTTTTAAATGTAAAGACTTTAGATGGATTTTTTATTTTTTTATATTCTCTCTCCAATTTGTCTCTTTTCTAAATTAAAATTCAATTAATTGTTAATTTATTTAAAAAAGCTCTTCAATTCATCCATAAACTTAAGATAATAATTTTAAATACACTTTTGATAAAAGACAAAAATAGGCTTAAAAAGTCAAACAATGCTTGTTAATAATCTTAAAATTTGTATTAGAATATAAGGAATTTTGTTTTTTGCATATTTTCTAAAACAATTATGCCTTTAAAAAAATTAAATTCTCAATGGTACCTGCTTGAAAAATTCGACTTCTCTTTCCAAAAAGTAGGCAGATTGAGCTAAATTTTGCTCTTTACACTTCTCAATAGAACGAATGTGAATTTCGTATGGATTAAGATTTGTATAACGTTCCTTTTGAATTTATTTTTAAAAAACTTTATATTAAAAATTATTTTTTACTACTTTTTCAGCTTCCATCTTTTCATCAACCCAAGCGTTTATTAAAAATCTAATTTTATGATTTTTTAATTGTTCGCTGTATTTATGCATGTGATAATTTATTTCCTGTTGGTATTGGTCACATACCTCTTTTATTATCAAAGTTGATTTAGATTGCTCTACTAAAAGTTGACCAAGACCGGGATGTATCAAATTCAATTCTTCATTTTTTATAATTTTGTCATACATTATATTTAGAAATTCTTTGAATAAAATTTTTTCCACCAGATCTTTAATTTCACTTTTGCTCTTATTTTCACCTAAAGTTTATCGTGAAAAATTTTAAAATACAAATATTGAAATACACTTTTAAAAAGATCAATAGTTTCAATTTTAAGTCTTTCTAAATCTGTTTTTTCAGCTTCATTAATAACCAACAATTCTTCAAGAACTTTTCTTAATTTGTTGTCTATAAAAAAAAATGATAAAAATTTATTTAATTGGTGATATTTAATTTTACTTGTTTTAAAGAGATAAACATCAACTTTTATGTTTTGAGGAGTTAAGAAGTGAAACGGACCATTCCAATTTTCGTTCTTCAATGGACAATTTTTTTAGTAAAATTAAATAAAAAAAAATTAGAATCATTACATTATCTTTTAACATGGCATCAATTGTCTCATTCATGGACTTATACAGTGCAAAATTTTGATCAAAAGTCTCCTGTCAAATCGATAAAATAAGAGAATTAATTTATTTTAATTATTCAATGGCATTTATGTAATACAAAGTTGTTGGAATTTTGGGTATTTACCGAAATTCGTCAAAATTATTTTTAGAAAATTGTCCGAAAATATTAAAAGCTTGAAAACCAGGAGCTAAGCCAGACATTTTCGAATGGGAATTACATTAAATTTTATTAGATGAAATATACAAAAAAATACATAGTTTTTGAGTTTAAAATTTTTTAAAAATCTTAATTTTTTATTTTATTTGAAAATTTTCAATTTAACTGAAAAATAATGGCTTTTTTGATAAATAAAAACTTTTAAAGTGGGGCTCAGTCCCTCTTGATTTTTTGAAAGGGTGACTTGAGCATCCCTCAGCCCCTCTGGCTACGCCACTATTGAAAAAAAAATTTTGACACAAAAATCATGTACAAATAATTTTTAATGATTTAGATATTAACAAAATTTTACTTATTATTGAGTCAAATTATTTCTTTTTAATTCTTTATTCACCTAAAAATTTTATTCATACATCTCTTAATTTTTCGGACATTAATTCTATTTAAAAAGAAATCTAAAAATCACTATTTATAATTTAGAGAATTTTTTAAAAATTAAATTAAATTTAAAAAAAGTTAATGATCACATTTTCATGATCATGCTCAAAAATTATAAAATTAAACAAAGGTTTATTAGATATTTATGCTGTTAAAATTTACTGCAGAAGAAAATTTTCCATTTGTTATATCTGCAAATCTCTGCAAATATTTTTTGCATTCAGCATTATGTACAATACCATGGTATTGTTTAATGGCTTGCTACACATGAAAATGTATCTCTGCACTCAATTTTTTTATTCAAAAAAGTGATCATTTTTGAGCATGACTATGAGAATTTGATCATAAACTTCAATTTGCCAAAAAATGTAGTTTCATGATTCTTACATCAATGGTTAACTCAGCTAGTGAGAACTTTTTAAGATCCTTGCGAATTTGTTGTGAATAATTCTTGGTAACCAAGGCTGGCATTCCAATAAAAATATCTAATAGACTTTTTAAACCAGTCCACCATGATTTAAAACCCTGGACAAAGCTAAATCTTTTATGAGAAAATCTTCTTTTTGCAGTAATTATCAGCAAAGACAATGCAATGGCTATTTCCTATAAAACAAAATAAATATTTAGCCCGCTTTTTTTTAATACATATTTACTTTATAAAATGACTGCTTAGTATTCAAACTACCCTTTTGGATCCATTTTGCTAGAACCCACTTATGACTTTTGCCTTTGAAAATTTTACTTTCAACTTCAAATGAGCCAGTTTTTTTGATAGAATCTAACTGCTGCTTGTTCAAGCGTTTTGTTTTTCCGGTGATTGGGTCACGTGCCACTTCTTCCAATTCGTCTGAAAAAGAGACACGAAAAAGACTGCTTTCCTAAATTTAAATTATGAAATATTATTAAAATTTTAAATTATGTAAATAAAAACTCTGGAAAAATTTAAAGGTGACCCATTTTGATCGACTCCAATTATGGATGGCGGAAAGACAACTGGAACGTCTTCCCATTGGAATATTGTATCAGCTGCAATCTTGAAAAGATAATTTTTTTAAAAACAAAATATATTTTTATGAAAAGTAAACTTTGACGAGTTTTCTATCAATCGACTCTAGGTCGTCTAAGATAGCTTTATATTCATTCGGAAAATGTTTTGTTTCTTCAAATTTTATTTTTTTCTTCTATTTGGATTTAAATTTTAATAATTTAAATTAAAATTTTTATTTAATTTACTTTAAAAACAGGGGGGTAGTCAACTAGTAGTGGAGCTATCAAAATTTCAGGGGTATCTTGAACCCTAAGAATTGTGAGCTCATCTTCCGAAAAATCATTTGGTTTTATATATGACATATCTCAATTAATCTAAATTAATTGACAATAAAAATAAAATTTCGTTAAAAGTAAAAATTAAGTGAAATTTAAATTTTTTCTAACATTGCATTTATTCATAAAAGTTAGTTATGACGCATTTATACTGAACACTTATATTATAAAAAAGAGCCGATTTGGTATTATTCCGAAATTATAGTTAAAATTTTTTGAATTTGAATTGATTATGATTTTTATTTAAATATGAAATTAAAAAGCATATTTTAATAAGACTTTAGGATTTATTTTATCTTTGATTTTATATTATATGAATGTGTTTAAAGGTGGATTGTTGATTTAAAATTACCTTGGTAATTAATTTAAAATATTTTAGATTCTTTAAAAATTGGCTAGTTTATTAGAGAGATATTTTTACCGAAATTTAGAAAATCCAATAACTATTACAAATTTTTAATATTTTTTTGTAAAAATTTTGAAAATATTTCTAAAAAAATTAAATTTTTGGAAAAAATTTTTAGTCTAAAGAATATTTTAAAAATTTTTATACAGAGTTTTCCAGAGTTGTTTAAAAGTCCCAAAAAAAGTCCAAGTCAAGACATTTTTTTTTTATTTTTAAATAAAATTTTTTTCTTCTTTTTTTTTAATTTTTAAATTTATTGCTTTTTTAATTAATAAAATAATTTTTTTCAAATAATAGATATATTAAATTAACTTAAATTTTTTAATTTTTAATATTTTCGGTTTTTTTGCCGCCCGTATATTTTATAAAAAAAAAAGAAAAAAGTTTTTGGTGGGACTTTTGAAAAAAAAAAAAAAAAAAGTCCGGACTTTGACTTGACTTGAGATTTGTGACTTTTAAACAACTCTGGAGTTTTCCAAATTTCGTTAAAAAAAATTTAGGGAATTAATTTGCCTTCAGTGAAACATCCGAATAATTGAATTATTAATTTTATTTAAATTTTATCTTGCAACTGAAAAGAGATTTAAATTTTTCTATAATTAATGTATTTGCCTTAAATAAAGAGAATAAATTTATGTGGCGATAAAATAGGGTAAATAATTAAAATGACATATTAAAAAATTCAATAAATAGAAATTTCAAATAATAGTATTTTTCAAATATTTAAATTTTCATTTTTTGACAATTGAAAAGAATTAAAAAAATTAAGTTGTATTTTTTGTCTGGATCATATGTGGCTCAAAAAATTATGTATTCATAAATAATCATTATTTATGAATACATAATTTGTTTTATACAAATCCATGAGTAATTCATCAAAATATAATCATTGTAACTAAATTAATAACCCAAAATAAAAAAATGGCTAGAAACAAGCAAACTGCGCGTAAGTCAACAATTCCTGGTTCGTCACAAGGAAACGAATCAGCCATGAAAAAATTGGCAACCAAAACAGCTAAAAAAAGTTTAAGAAGCAATGTTCAAGAGAGACCAGTCAAAATCTACAAACATAGACCAGGAGCTCTAGCACTTAAAGAAATCAGGCGTTATCAAAAGTCAACAGAGTTGCTGATTAAAAAGCTTCCTTTTCAACGACTTGTTAGAGAGATAGCTCAATACTACAAGACTGATCTTAGATTTCAAGGCTCTGCATTGGACGCTCTTCAAGAAGCTTCTGAGTCATATTTAGTTGGCTTGTTTGAAGACACAAATCTTTGCTGCATTCATGCTAGACGTGTGACAATAATGCCAAAGGATATTCAATTAGCAAGACGAATAAGAGGAGAAGCGTCTATTTAAAATTTAAAAAATGTCTGTTTAAAAAAAAATTTCCTTTGTTAATCGTATTAAATTGCAATTCGAACTTTAATGTTCTTATAATATAATATTCACAGTATTTCAGGTGTAATTTGTTTTTAATTCTAGTTTTTTTTTGAAAATTTCAATATATGTTTTCTTTTTAAAATAATTAAGATATTTTTTGCCATTAAATAAATCATGATTTTCAGCATTGTTGTTAAATCATTTTTAGAAATGAAAAAAAATATTCAAATACTTTTTTTAACAGCAAACTTTTTATAAAATTTTTAAGAGCATTTTTTCCAAGACAAACAATAATTACTGTCAATATTTTCTCTAATTATTTATTTAATAAAAGTTAAATAATTCTTCAATTTTAAATTATAAATTATGATACTAAATTTAAAAGCTAATTTGAAACTAAAAACCCAAAAATAATATTTTTTTTTTTAATTTCTTTTTTAATTTCTTAATTGAATCCATATATTTAATTAATTCGAGAGAAAAGTAGAGATAATAAAATTGAATTATAACACAATTTAAATTTTAGTTTTAAAAATTTGGGAAGATTTTACAAAATACAGATTTCTATTATTTTTAATTCAAATTAAAGATAATCAGGTCTTTTAGCATATTCGGTAAAAAACAATCAAAACATCGGATATCCGATTTTTATTTTGATCAAAAAGCTTGACTCTAACTTATGTGTCAAATTTTTTTTCTTTAAAAGATAGCTACGTATTATTGAAGTTAATAAAAAGACTTTTAATTTAATTTATTTATTTATTTGAATTTAATTAACTTCCTTCAGGAGAAGTAAAAATAAAAATTAGAAAAATAGAGAACAAAAAAAAAAAAAAAATTATGCATATTTATAAAAATATAAAAATATATAAAAATATTACAATTGTAAGAAAATGAGAGGAAAATAGTTTGTTTATAATTTAGTGTACCTCAAGTTATGAAATTCATCTAGGCCTTATTAATTTATTTAAAAATATACGATAATCTTTAAATCTTATGTTTTCTAGACACATTTTGATAGAGTCAGAAATGCCATCACTGATGAAAAAATGCTCCTTTAACTCCTTTTTATACTATAAAAAGGAGTTAAAGGACTAACTTATAGTAAGAACTAGAGTAAGTGACTTACTTATATTACTTAAAAGTAGAGGAAAATCTACATTAAAATGCTTAATCAAGATTTGAATATCTGTTTCAAAAGAGTTATTTGACTTTGATGGACAGAGAGTTATGTTTTGTTTAATGCACTCAAAAATACTAGATGCTAATGAGTTAAATCTTATTTTCTCATTAAATGATAGTTTAGAAAAAGATAAAGTTGATCAAATTTTAAAATCTTAAGAACTTTTAAGACCCCGACATGTGGCAAGTATAAAGAAGGTTGAACATTTGTCTTATTAAATTGTTTTGGTTAATATTTAATGTATTAATCGTTGTTTTATTAAGTGTTACTACGTAAATTATGATAAACAATAAGTTTTATATTTAAAGGCTTTAATTGATGGAGTTATTTTACTAATTTTCCCATTTAAGAAGGAGGATGAGAAAAATGATTTTTGAACTTTTTTAAATTTCACTAATGATATTCTATTAAAGTCAAGATCTGAATTTAAATTAAAACCCAAATATTGGAGTTCTTCAATTTTGTTTAATTTAAGATTATTTAGAAAAAAATCATTTCTAAATAAAAGATGACCAAAATCAATTATGTTTGACTTTTTAGGATTAAATTTTAGTCTCCATTTAGTACCAAAATTCCCACAAGTATCTAATAAAGACTGTAAGTGTTTATCGACTGGGCTGATGAGCATGATATCGTCAGCCTAAACAATTACATTTAAGTTGTTAAAAATGGCCCTAGGTTTTTTTCTAACAATTCCTCAATCAAGTCATTGATAAATATGTTGAAAAGAAATGGTGAAAGTATACCTCCTTGTTTCACGCCATTTTCAATCGGAAAAAGATCAGAAATATTTCCATTAAGTAGACAAATTATAGCTGAAGCTGAGTCATAGTATTTTTTTAGAAGTATCCAGGAGGACTTGTTTAACCTAGGAATTAGTTTATAAAACATCCCGTCCCTCCATAGTTTATCAAATGCTTTTTCAGCATCCAGAGAAGCTATTCTACAACCTGAACCCTTATTTACATGATTTAGAATTGTTTCCTTAATTACAAAAAAAGCATGATTACAAGATGTTTTTTTACGAAAACCAAACTGATTCTTACTAACTTTTAAAAGATTAGGAGAATGATAAAGAATAAGTTTTTCAAAAATTTGAGCTAAGCAGTTAGATATTGAAACAGGTCTTATGTTATTTAGGTCTGAGGTATTTTTTGAGTTATTTTTTAGGATAGGATTTATTTTAGCGATATTTAAGTCATTAGGAATTACGTTTAACAGTAAAAATTGATTGAAAAATTCCAATAGAAAAAATCTAAAACCTGAGAAATTGGCGTTTTTTATTAGATTTTATGAGATATAATCATATCCTTTCACTAGGGAATATTTACACTCATCTTTAATTTTATTAAATGAATCTAAAGTGAATAAAGGGGCCTGCTTATTATGGACATACTGTACAAAATTGATCAAAAGAAATGTTTAAATTATGAAATAAAATAATACTCAAAAGTGCTCTCTTTATGATCATTAAATTTATCATATGAAGGAAAATAAAATTTTCTTAGTTCATTCAATACTGTTTTTTGATCATTATTTCTTGAGTAACACCCCCGGTACCCCAGGTTCTGTCTCTCTTTCTCTATATATACATATATATTTTTTTTTAGTTTTAGTTTCAATTTTGGATTTAAATAAAGATTTAGAACTAGAAACTCTCTTTTAATTTAATTTAATAGTACCACGCTATTAAATTAAACTTGTATGTGGTGATCATTATTGTTAACGATGTTAAACACAAAGTTTACACATCTTTTTATTGAAATATGCTGATAGCATTCAGATAATATTTATTTATTTCAATATTATAAAACGTAATTATTCTGTTTTTAAGACATGTTATTATAGTGTATCTTTTTTTATATCAGACATAGGTTAAAATTTTCGATCTATGACATTAAATTAAATCCCCCCTAAAATTGAATCTAAAGCGACTCCAAAGGAAATTCAATATTAATATCATTGGTAAGATAACATGTAACTGATAAATGATACTTTTTTTTCAAAAAACAATCATATTTACAACTCGAAAATGGAAGTCTTTTATCAATGGTAATGCCGACTAATTTAAAAAATTCAAAAATAAAATACTTAAAAAAATTATAAATCTCTTTCTCAATTCAGAAATAATTGGTAGAATAGACCTGTGCTTCATATGAAAAAGCTTTAGAGCAAATTAAAATTCTAAATATTTTTCCATGGAAACTTAATAATTCTAATAGATTTATTTATAATAAATAAATTTTTATTTATTCAGTGTCTTTATAATGGCTTGAAATAATTTATGTGATTATCACTCATTTAAACATAAACATAAAAAATTTCTACAAATAATGAAGGAAACTTAAGAATGCAAAAGAAAACAAACTATCAATGTAGAACAAATATAAAAAAGAGAATATAAAAATAAAACAAATTGAGATGGCTTTAGGAAATTACTCACAAGAAAATTTACAGGTTTTCTCGAAAAAGCGGGAAACGGAATTTTTGCGACCCATTTTTTGCTAATTTTTTCTATCAAAATTTCGTAAAATAAAATACTAAAAAGCGAAAATTCTATGTTTTAGATACTTTTTGAAAATTTTTGGAAAATTTGACAAAAACCGGAAAATACCAGAAATATACCACTAAATTTCCACTTAAAGACAACAATTTTAAAGATTTAAATTTAATAAAGTCTTTGATTTTTTGATAAAAACTAAGATAGTTATAAAATTATAAGCTTTTATTTATAAATTTTTTTAAACTCATATTCATATATTCCTCTTTTTTTAAGAAATAGATTGTTTTTGACTTTTATAATTTATAATTGTACAAATTTTTAAATTTTCGTAATATCTTTTCCGTTTCTTGTCAAGTTTTACGTAAATTTTTTAAAAGCACCTAAAAACAGGAAAATCGAATTTTGAGAATTTTTTTAGGGAATTTCGATAGAAAAATATGCTGATTTTTATTACATTTTATATATTTTTTTGAATTGAAATTCAAAAAGAATTTCAAGAAATTGAGACAATTTTTTTGTCATGGTTATATTAGTTGATATAAATTATGCAGCACAAATTCTTTCATGTAGATTCAATAGAAATTCTCCTGAAGAGGCAAACATTTGCTCAAATATATATTTAGAAAAAATTTTATTATTGATTTTAAATTTAAGTTGAATCTAAAAATATGGCTAGAAACAAGCAAACTGCTCGTAAATCGACGGCTCCTGGCTCGTCACAAGGAAACGAATCAGTCATGAAAAAGTTGGCAACGAAAACAGCGAAAAAAAGTTTAAGAAGCAATGTTCAAGAGAGACCAGTCAAAATCTACAAACATAGACCAGGAGCTCTAGCACTTAAAGAAATCAGGCGTTATCAAAAGTCAACAGAGTTGCTGATTAAAAAGCTTCCTTTTCAACGACTTGTTAGAGAGATAGCCCAATACTACAAGACTGATCTTAGATTTCAAGGCTCTGCATTGGACGCTCTTCAAGAAGCTTCTGAGTCATATTTAGTTGGCTTGTTTGAAGACACAAATCTTTGCTGCATTCATGCTAGACGTGTGACAATAATGCCAAAGGATATTCAATTAGCAAGACGAATAAGAGGAGAAGCGTCTATTTAAAATTTAAAAAATGTCTGTTTAAAAAAAATTCTTTTGTTAATATCTTAGTTTGAATGAAAATATTTGAATAAAATTTTGTCTTTTTTTTTGTTTTTAATTAAATAAAATTTATAAAATGTCAAAATTCTTGTTTTATTTAATATTTAGTTGAAAAAAAAATAAAGGAAAAATTTAAATAAATATGAAAAAATTATAAATTTTATTTGAATATGAAGAAGGCTCTTATTAGATGGAGGATTAAGATTGCTTGGCGAACATCATCAATTTTTTACCCTTAATAGATTTTGCTGGCTTAAGAAGCAAATAAATAAACAACTTTTTAATTGGAGTGCAAAAAAAATTTAATAAAATTATCTTTTTATTTTTAAATATTCGCCTTACTTAGACCAATTTGCATTATAAAAAATAAATAAAAACAAAATATATTGAAGTCAGTCGATCCTTGCAGAGTTAGGCAAGATCATTTCCCAAATGATTTTTAGAAACCATTTAATAAAATCTCTTTAACTTAATAGAAAATAGACTTATAAACGAATTTATCAATTATATTTTCTCGTATTAAAAATTATTATAAATTTAATAAATTTTATTTACTTGGTAATTTAGAAAAATGGAGATCTGTCAAATAGCTAAAGTTTTTACTATTTGAAAATCTTATTTTATTTTTTATCAGCTTTTTTGAGCAATGAATTCTTTAGAGAAGAAATAAAAAGCAAAATTTAAATTTAAGTTCAAATAGCATGAAAATTAAAATTTTTGATATTAGCAAAAAATATTGAAACAAAATATGAAAGTTAATTTTAAATTCTCAAATATTGATTGATTCTTGAGAAAGATGATATGGTAAGGAAGAAAGAAATTCGAATTAAAGTGTGTTGTTTTTTTTTATCTAATAATTGGCTATCAAAACTTCGAATTAGTCTCACATTTGTTATAGCTTTCAAAATGTGGTATTAATATGCTACAAAACATTAATTTATTTAAAATGTTTACAAAATAAAACTTCTAAGTGGATTAATTCATTAAAAATAAAAGTTAGTGCATTTTTAGACAATAAATTTATCTATTTTAACTTTTTTTCTAAACTTTCCCTATATTATTTTGGTTTTTGTAAATATTACCTTTTTTTTTCTATTCCTTTTCTTTTTATTTCTTATTTTTTAAAAAACATAAAAAAGTATTTTTTCTAAATTACAAACGAAAAAAATATACATATAATATAATAATAATATGCATATTTTTTTTGGATAGTTTTCATAAGCTTGGCAAAGGAGCGAAAGCTCGAGCTATTGTTTATTTATTTATATATTTATTCAAATAAAAACGTTTATCATCTTTTATTCTTTTCAATTATTATATTTGACTCTATTATTGAATTTTGATTTAAATTTTTTTTTATCTGAAGGACCTTCAGCTCATCTCAGATAAATAAGTAAATACAATTTTTAGCAAAAATATGCGTCAAATGTAAAGGTTTTAAGTTTAGAAAAATAAGACATAAGATTTGTCAGTCTGGACGCTAAAATTATTTAAGATTTTGTCAAACAAAAGATGGGGTCTATATTTTAAAACTTTAGTAGACCTTTATAAATCTTTAGATTTGGATTTAAAAATGAAAACATAATTAAGACCTTCAGCTCATCTCAGATAAATAAATAAATACAATTTTTAGGGCAATGTGAAATTTTAGTACAAAAATTACAGTACAAAAAGTAAAAACTTTATAAATTTTTTCTAATTGTGCAAAAATGGTTCTTTAAAGAGTACAATATTGTACAAATTTGTACAAAAGAATTCCAAACTCTGCAAAAACTCTACAATAAAATAAATTTAATTTTTATAGATTTTGTTAAAAAATTTAAAAGATTTGATTTAAATTATTCAATGCCTAATTTTTCTAACTTATCAAAACTTTTATTTTATTTTTTAAAGAAATTTTCTTTTTTAAACAATTTAAATAAATTGATTAATCTGGTTAATTTGAAAAAAAAAAAGATTAATTTATAATTCAAAATGCAATGGTGATGTAGTATATGAATGGTTTTTTTTTTTTATTAGATGCTAAATTGCTACCATAGCAAGCAATATCTTGCTCTACCGTTAACCTGTTGTAACTTATTATTATTATTATTATTATAATTATTAAATGAAGTGTTAATCAGTCTATTAGACAAGGACACTAACCTGTTGGTTAGCCTTGTACATTATTGTACTTTTTTTCCGAACCATTTTTTGCACAATTAGAAAAAAAATTATAAAGTTTTTAATTTTTGTACGAAAATTTCACATTGCCATTTATAGCAAAAAAATACGAAGCAAAAATCTTATAAAAACATGGGTTAAATGTAAAAGGTTTAAGTTTAGAAAAATAAGACATAAGATTTGTCAGTCTGGAGGTTTTCGAAGTGTTAATAGTTTTATTTTTTAAAATTATCCATTACATCATGTTGAAATGAAAAAATTGAATTTTAACAATAAGTTACGACTTAGTAGCTGTATAGTAAAGGACGTGTGGTAGAAAAAAAAGAGCTAATGAAAAGAGTGAAACAAAAATTCACATTCAACCACCGCCAACTATAAAAAGCTTAAAATCCTCTTAACCTATTTTAGACATAATTTACCTTTCTATTTCAAGACTTTCTTTTCCCATCTTAATATTAGCCTGATTTCAAAAATTCAAAAATGCTCGGAAAATTACTAATCTTGAGGTTCTAGAAGATTGCAAATCTAAAATGGGAGGTTATGAAGCAAATTTTAATCCACCATTAGAAGACAAGTATAAGTGTCCAGTTTGTCTTGCTGCTTTAAGAGACCCTGTACAGACCAAGTGTGGTCATCGATTGTGCTCCTCTTGCTTTAAAACTATCCGAGGGTATTTTTGAATAATTTGAAATTTTTGCTAGAAAATTATTTAAAAAAAAATTCTTCATGTTAAGCGGCAACTGGTACTTCAGGTGTCCAGTAGATAATACGTGGTCAAATAATGTTTTTGAAGATAATGCTGTAAAACGCGAAGTCTTATCCCTAAAAGTCGATTGCCTTAACTCTAACTGCGCTTGGACAGGAGAGCTCAGGGAACAACAGGTCTTTATTTTGCTTCATTTATTCCAATTGTGGTTAATTTTTTTAAATATATTTGTTTAGACTCATTTAAAAAATTGTCAATTTGAAAAAATCGAGTGCCCAAATAAATGCAAAACGGACGTAATGCGTCTTGATTTGGACAAGCATTTGTTGGAATGCCCGCTTAGACTCGAAAAGTGTGAACATTGTAAAATAGAAGTGGTCGTGACGCAGTTGGCACGACATCATTTGTTGATGTGTCCCAAATTTCCGGTCAATTGTCCGGTCTGTGGCGAAACCGAAGTGATGAGAGAGAACATAAATGGTCACATAAATATAATCAGCGGCGATTGCCCAATGGTGGTCGTGCCTTGTTCATTCAGACACATTGGCTGCATGCACCAGGACCAAAGATGCAAAATGAGCAAACACTATCAAGAGATGAACACTCAGCATCTGATGATGCTTTCCACACGTCTTGTCGATTTGGAGACCAAACACAGACTGGACCTGGAATGCTGTGCCAAAAAATTTGACCTATTACTCAGTGATCTTAAGCAGCGAATCGATATTAGCGAAAAGCGTAATACGCATTTAGAAAACGAGCTCAAAGAGTACAAACTCAAGCTTGGGCTCAATTAAATTTAAATTTTTTAAACACTAATGACTTGATGTTTTGTTATA